>NDXB01019321.1:129420-181888 GCA_002631895.1 Agapornis roseicollis
TTTTTTTTTTTTGGGGGGGGGGTTGTTTATTTTTTTCCAGATAGAGCAGAATGATGATCCTGAAAGCTTTTTCTTGATGTCCTGCTCATTATCAGGTTGCACTGACAACGGGGGAAACAAAAAGATGACGAAGCTGGCTCCTGGTAGAGCTGAGCTGGTTGCCCAAAGCTTTGTGTCCCACAACGCAGGTGTACAGTGTGATCAGTAATCCTGTGCTATTGTGGCTTAAAATCCTGTACGAGGTGAGCTTAAAAAAAAAAAAACCCAGCAGTTGCATTTTAAGCCATCAGGTCTGGTTAATATATATCATCTGCTCCTAAAATTAATCCAACATGAAAAGCAATGTAATTTGAGAATTATGGTTCAAGCATGCTAAAGCATTGCCAGGTACTGCCTGTAAATTAACACACGGAATGAATGACTGGCCTAAATCGTTGTCCTGAACACATTAAAGTTCTACTAAAGCTCAGTTATCTTATGTTTTCCTGTATCTTTCTCAAATGATGTTAAAGCAATAGGTGCTAGTTCTGACCTACACATGATCAAGAGAATCATAGAATAGTTAGGGTTGGAAAGGACCTTAAGATCATCCAGTTCCAACCTCTCTGCCATAAGCAGGGACACCTCACACTAAACCATGTCACCCAAGGCTTCATCCAACCTGGCCTCGAACACTGCCAGGGATGGAGCACTCACAACCTCCCTGGGCATGTTCAAGCACTTATGGGAATATTCTACATTCTGCAAAGAACAATATTGTTTTGTTTTTTTTCTTTGGGGGTTTTTAACGTATTCTTAAACAGGTAATATCACCTGGTTTTGATAATAACATATAAATATTGTCTAAATTATCCTCTTACATGTGTTGCTACTGTATAAAAAGAATTCTGACATGATCAATAATTAGAAATCAATTACAGAGCTTTAGGTGAAACAGAAGATTACTCTTGTTACTTGAGTGCCTTTATTACAAGCATTTGTAAGGGTGGTAATCCATCTTAATAATTCTTAAATCATGTATGAACATAGAAGTGCCTATGGCGTTATTCAATTCCTATTTAAGTCTAAAGAAAGGTGACTGTTTAAATTATACAGAAGTCCCATTTTTCCTGAAATGCACTTTGATGTGATTCTGTGCAAATACACGTTTGCCATAAAACAATACTGGTTTTGAAGCAGGTAACCTAATAATGCTGCTCATTGATTCAGGCTGCAAAGCCAGTTCGGGTTTTATTTCTCCCAGGTTGTGATTTATAATTTTTCCTTTCCTTATAAATAAATTCTGAGGAACAAGGAGCGTATCGGCAGGTCCCTTTCTCAAAAACAACCACAGGTCTGCAATGATGGACGCTAAGGTGATGGTTTTGTATTTCATACTTGCATTCAGCCTGGGACTATTGACCCACTCCTCCTGAGGCATAAATCAAGTTTTTCTCACTTCCATGGTCTGCTTCATTCTTAATTTCTCATTAGAGAAGTTTCAGTGGGTTAGGAATACCAAAATATTGAGCAATGTACATTTGAGTGTAGAGGTTTTAAGTTCCCCCTCCACACACACATGCCCCTTTTAGTTGAAAACCAGGTCTGAATACAGATTGCTAGTGAAGCCTGTGGCTCAAGTCTCAACAGCTACCACCATTAAGCCCTGTAAGATGGCATCCTTTTGCCTCATTTTCTGACATGTATATGTGAATTTCTGGGGACTATTAGAGAAATTTCAGGGTTTCTTTTCCCAGTGAAATCATACATTACAGAAAGTTACGTGTTTTTCTAAGTCTGTAAGAAGACAACCTTACTACACTGTAATTCTGAGATATTGTAGTTGGAGCTAACTAGTCCTCAGACTGCAATAAACAGACAAAAAATAGTGTTTGGGTTCATTTACCAGCAATACAGACTGTTTTCTGAGTGGCTGGTTTGAACCCAAGTGCAACACAATTGCTGGAAGCATCTCCCAAGACCAAATTTAAATATAGCATGAATTGGTACAAGCCAAATAAGAGTTTCTTCCTCCTACAAAATGACCAATGACATAATAATGCCTGAATCATGTAACAATACTGCCTACCATTATTAATAATGAGCATCACTCAATAACTCTGCCTGGCAGGCACAAAGCAGCAGATCATGGGTGGGTAACACAAATGTCAATGAGCTAGCTTAAATGATATAGCATATTTGATGGGTACCAGAGGGGCAACAATGTTGGCAGTCCCCGCTACATCTCAGGTGAGGCAGCAGGCTATGTGCCTAAGCAGTGTTACCTTCTGAACTACTTAATGTAAAGGAATCTGTCTTTCCTTGTACAGTAAGCACACTGAATTCGTTGGGACTTAACATTTAGTATTATCTTGCAAACATTACTGGTTCCCAATAACAAGACAAAATTGAAAACATCCAAAGAATTTTTCTAAAATAATTAAACATGTAAGACAAAAAATCCCAAACAAAACAGAAAACAATGAAACGAAAAAGGGAGGAGCACCAGAGGCCATGAACAGAACCATAGGACACAGCTTCAGCTTATCTGAAATGTGCTTGTCATAAGAAAGGAAACTTATGGCAAAAAACCCACAGAGTTCAGCCTACCAACCAAATTCATGCATCAATAGCCCCAAACAACCCCATCAACAGCAGCATAAGGTTGAGTACAAAGCAGGTGAAGGCTTCAGAGGCCAGAGATGAAGGCAAGATGAGAAGGACTGGTTTTTGCCTTCGCACATCCACAGAGATGATGCAAGAGGAAGTGCTGACAAATGAGAACACGTAGCCACCAGCATTGGCTTGCTGAGGAAAGGCTGGGAAGAAAATGTCTCATGGTGCACAGAACCAGGGTTCTGCCTATACCTGCAGCATCTCTGTAAATAGGTTAATTTTGCTATTAAGGAGTGCTCTCACATAGTTGTATGCAGTTCATGAAATACAAGTGCAATGACAAGAAGAGGAGGAGATCATAAACTAGTCAAGAATAAAAGGTTTTGACAGGACCAAAGAAACTAGTTGTTTATTTAACAGAAGAATAAAGTATCAGCTTGGATACTGTACTCTGGTGAGCAAGTGAGCTGGCCACACATTTCAGCTACTTCCACAAATTATTTAATATAATCACGGCAATGGTAATGCTATTTAAGGAAGCATTTGTGGTTTAGCTTGATAATCTTTCTTAAACTGTGGTTTATCTGCATTCCTAGTTTAAATGCAATCAAAATAAAGAAGGTTTATGCATCTTTTACAGGAATTTACACAAAATCTTGTTGGAAACTGGATTTAAGGATGAGAAATAGCAGGCATTTTTTTGTCTGAACCTTTTTTCCCAGGTCTCCACTCCTACCTTTTCCCCAGAAGCATCTGATTCATATTCAACTTTGAAAAACTTTATTGTTCTTGCTGTAATTTTTTTTTAAACTTTAATTTAAAGAAAAAAGCCAAAAAAAACCCAAAACTGTTTCGTGTCTATTTAAATAAAAGGTTTAATTTGGTTCAAAGTTGCTTTTCTAACAAAAATACCAAAAAAAAAACCCATATATATAAAAAAATAAAAGGGAGACTATATTGCCTTGCCTTATTTTCAAACTTCTGTACCCATAGAAATCTTCTGTAGATGCAGAGAAAGTGGAAAGCAAAAAACAGTAACTCCCAGTTCAGCAGCTGTGACTGGGAGGGTCAGTCCAGGTTTGCAATCCATGAGTACAATCTATGTGATTACAAGGGTCAGTTCAGCTTAATTGAATACTTCTTTGCTTTTCCTTCGAGGCCCACATTTCAGTGCAGATGAGCCAGCATCCCCTTCTCCTTAATGGAAGGGAAGCGAGCTTCTGCTTTCCCTGTAGCAGCTTTCCTTGACGCTTGCAGGTGCTCTTTGATACAATGTCCTATGTGACTGTCAAAGCATTAATTCCTTTATGTCTACTTCAGAGCAGACAAATAAGGGATAGAGAATCAACTTACTGAGTTATTCAAAGTAATTTTTAAATATAAGGGCATTTCTGTGCCTTTTCTAACAAAGGATCCTGAAAATGAAAACGTCCACCAGGTTGCTTACAGCTCTAAATTACTCTTTGCACCTTCTCAGCCACCTTATCTATACTGTTTCTGAGAAAAACCTGTTCAGTTGCCAACATCCATAAATGTGATAAAGTGTGACTGAAAGCTTGGTATGTCAAATGGCGAGCACTTATCACAGCTTGATTTTGAGCTTGGAATTATACTATATAATATCCTCCCAAAGAGCATACCTTTAAAATGAATTTATGAATGGCCTTCACTAGATCTGAGGATAAGCTTCTGGTAATAGAAAAGAGTATATGAGCTGATGGATAGCCTTATCAATGATGGGTACATACGTTTATGCTGCACTGGGAATTTCATGGATCAGAAGTCCCTTTACACTAATTAAACGTCATAGATAAATGTCTTCAATTTTCAAATAATTTATCCTTCTTTCATTCAATTTCAAACCAGGGGAATTGAACTGATCGAGACTAGAAGCACATTAATATTTAGTATGTAATTGCCTATGGGAGTGGGAGAAACTGCTAGGCATCATTTCTGAGCAGCAACGAGCTCTTCAACCTCACATCTGTATCCACATTCAAGCACCTACCAAAGATACCTGGCGCTGTGCACTGGAAAAAACCATCAGCCNTTCTGAGCAGCAACGAGGTCTTCAACCTCACATCTGTATCCACATTCAAGCACCTACCAAAGATACCTGGCGCTGTGCACTGGAAAAAACCATCAGCCAACTGTATCCTGTGATAATAATTTTGCATTACTCTAGCTGTAAATTCACAGTCCACCCTTACCTCAAATAATTACTGAAGAAAGAATTGATTAGAAATTTGTTCAATAAGCTAACCAAGAGCAAGGCAGGCTCAAAATCTGCATGGTACATAAGCTAATCCTCATGGTCATGCAAAGGGGGTTTTTTACTGTTTGCATTTTGCTGCTCCATCAATGCACACCTCTGAGCCACTCAGGATTTTAAAGAGGCTTGGGTTGTTTTGGGTTTTTTTCTGGTTTCACTTTCTATTACAGCCAGTTCTCCTGTTAGGATATTATACAGAAGAAGGTAGAGGAAAACAAAAAAAACACTAAATATCATCATCACTGCAAGCAACTAAGGCAATTTTGGTCCACTTAATTTCAAATTTTGTTTTTTCAGTAACTGCCTGAGCCAGCAAACATTTGACTTATCAGTTCTGGTGGTCTTTTCAATGAGTCCATACAAAAGGGACTCTTTTCACACTAGAGCTTCCTCAATTTCTGCCCAATTTTTTCCATTGCATTTTAGTGATACTGAATTTTGTGTACAATTATTATTGTACCTTTAGGTAATAGTACCTCTAGGTATTTTTTTAAGTAAATTAATATATAATCAAGTATAATACTTTTGATCTTCAGCAAGAAGTCTACATCGATCTATGTAGACTATGTTCCCACCTACCTTCTAAAAAACACAGTGTGTGTACCAATGGGTGAGCAGTACAGACAGTACCAATGGGTGAGCAGTACAGACAGTACCAATGGGTGAGCAGTACAGACAGTACCAATGGGTGAGCAGCCACAGGTGAGCAGGCACCTATACTACCAGAACAGGCTGCTGTCACGTAAAATTAGGACACTTTACAGGAACTAAAAACGTGGGTAAGAAAGTAGTTTAAACATTCATAGCTTTCATCATTAAAAAAACCTCAACCCAGCAGTATGGCCCACCTTGCCTCAGAAGACTCAGGAGAGAATCATCACTAAAGCAGCTAATTCAAAATGCCACGTAAGAGGAACTGAACAATTATACCTATGTAGCATAAAGCAAACCCAAACATTTTGTTTTCTGCAAGTAATGGAAAACTACAATTCTTCTCTCTGTGCTCTTTCCACCAATGAGTCAGCCACCAGCCTGCATATGCTGATCCCATAATTTGATACAACATCTCCTTTGGAAGTAAAGAGAAAGCAGGAGTATATTTTTTTCAAAGGAGAATAATTTGCTAACAACATTAGTTTCTTTCTGACCTTACACAAGAATACAAAAAACATCTGTAAAGTTCATACTTTTGTAACTGCAAAAGTCAAAGGTATAGCGAGAGGAAATGTACAGGAAAAGGCATTATTTTGTTAGACAAGTTGATGCAAATTGACAGAGAAGTAAGTCTGCAAGCACTCAAGTCTCCTGCAATTTTGTTGGGCTTTTTTTCTGAGCTAATAAAATACACTAGCCCTCACTCTGGTATGCTTATTATGCATGTGAAGGACTGAAATCCAAGCATTTGGTAGATCACTTGCGAATGACATCAAAAGGCTCTCTCAAAATTCTGGAGAGATGTATATCAAATGGATACATTCTTCTACACTAAAAAATAAACCAGATGTTTGGATTGGAAAACAAAGAGTTAATCTGAGTAAGCAATGTCTTAATATAATACAACATAACGAAAGCATTAAAGTACGGAAGTCTCAGAATTTACTGGCATCCAAAAGATACATAAATGAACATAAATAGTAGAGGTAACAGTCTAAGAAACTCATCTTCTTCAATTTATCTGTGTGCTTCCTATAATAATTTAAATTCAAGAGATTTCCAAAGGACCCATTCATCTGCCGTATATTCAGACAACTTTTGTACTATTTTAATCATAGAATCATAGAATAGTTAGAGTTGGAACGGACCTTAAGATCATCCAGTTCCAACCCCCCTGTCATAAGCAGGAACACCTCACACTAAACCATGCCACCCAAGGCTTTGTCCAGCCTGGCCTTGAACACTGCCAGGGATGGAGCATTCACAGTTTCCCTGGGCAACCCANTAAGATCATCCAGTTCCAACCCCCCTGTCATAAGCAGGAACACCTCACACTAAACCATGCCACCCAAGGCTTCGTCCAACCTGGCCTTGAACACCACCTGGAGCACTCACAACCTCCCTGGGCAACCCATTCCAGCATCTCACTACCCTACCAAACTGATTAGACTAGAAATGAAATACCTGTATCAGCGTAGTACTGTAACTACCTTCCCCAGTAACCTGGATAAGCAATAGAGTGTTTATATGACATGGCCGTGAGGCTTTGAAGAGCCTACCTAATAAGCACTAGCATACACAACACTGCTCTCCTGACACAACTCAGCTCCATTATTGCTGCAGCACACACTGGTGCATGGTGTGTGTAGATGGGAACCCATGTTTCAGGACTTAATTGTGTGGAAAAGAAATGCTGAATGGAGAATGTAGCTCATGCACAGGATGCTGAGAATTCCTAGCTTGAAACAGGAATTACAGATCCTTCAACATCTCCCTTTCAAGAACATTCACTTAAGTTAAAACAAACTCAGAGAAATGTGCATATTGCATAAACCATCCAAACACCTGGGCACACTGCAGCTCACATTCTCCTTCCCAACGAGCAGACAAGAAGAAAAATACATACCAGATTTTAACCATGCTGCATAATACACACTGAAAGAACAAAGGTATACAAAAGCAATTGAGACATCTAATTCAAAGGTTTAGGATTTTTGTGTTATTTTTAACTAAGAGAGAAAAAAGATTCACCATATAAATCTTCGTTATCCATTTTGAGCTACTGCACTAAGTTTTTATTCTCTGATTAAAATAAAAGTATTCAGACTTCTCAGGGGCTCCATCAGAGGCAACACTAAACCTCCCATTTATTCCTTTTCAGTATTTTGGAACTTATTCACAATCATGTAACTTGCAGGTGTCTGATAACTGAAGATTTATGCACCTGTTATCATCAGGAGAATGCCCATGATAATAGCAGAAGTTTAAGCTCTAAACCTCACATCCAGAGGCCAAATCCACCACTTGATACACAGATCTAGAAGCTCAACCTTCTAGCTTAATATTCTGTGGCTGCCACAAATGACATGGTCAGAAGATGCTTGAGCACCCATCTCATGATTTGTATCCTCCCCAGAGGGCAACCTGTCTGCAAGGAAAGATGTACTTTCTCCACTCTCCCCTGGTTTTCCACTCAGACATCAACTTGTAGTTAACAGAAGAGCATTACGGATGGTGCATACTAAAAAGCTGCCAAAAAAAAACAACAAGGGGAGCAAACAGCTCTGCATGTTCAAGGAGGAAAGAGTAAGAAAAACATGCACTAAAACGATGTACTGTGTAAAGTATTACAACCCTAAGGACAGTCAGGCTCTGGAGCATTAAGGGTTGCAACCCATCACAGGAAGGGGTTTTTCTGGTTAGTTGGTTTAAGGAGCAGCTACACATTTACCAGCTGGGAGCAGTCTTAGTGCTTTAAAGTGAAAGGGTGAATGAGAATGAGCTTCTAACAAAGAAAACAGACACATCTTTTTAAATTCTTTTTTAATCCACAAATCAGAACGATGCAGCAGGAGGATGAAGCACATCTGTGAAATAAGACTGTGCTTACCTAACTGTGCTTTTCCTACTACAGCCAAACATTTTAATTAGGCTGCAATAACTGCCTGGTGCCAGCCTCCAGCTGCAGCTCCCCCAGAGCTCACATACAGAATTACCAAGTCTGTATGTAAGTCTTTTCCTCATCTTTTCCAAGACTTTAATTTCTGGGAACTACCAAAAGACCATAATATATGAGGTTAATTAAACAGGTAATTTTTAAGGGACCTTGATGATCCTTTGATGCTCCAATTATGAAATAATGTAATACAATATTTATTTTTACAGGTTTTTTTCCACACTGTAATGCTATGATATGTGAATGCAATATTATTCCTGTCTATAGAGCTCCATTTCTTTAAAACAAGAGGGGAACAAAGATTTCTCACCACAAGCAGGGACAGCAGACTTCTACATGGGTTCTGTTTTTAAACATCCAAAAGAAGAGTCAGATTTGTGCTGAACAGCAAGGTGCTCATGGAATGAGCAGAAACTGTTCCTGATGACACCAGAGACCCTGCGAGGCTTCAGGTCTGGTCCTTTCCAGGGAGGTGAGCAATGCAGTCAAAAGGAAGGATTTGTCACAGCATCACCAAGAGCGTGCTCAGACCTATGTGACACCAAGGCTATGTTGGCTTACAAATGAGAAAGTCCCAATTGGTGACTTTCTGTGCCTGAAGCCCAACCTTCACCAAGCACTAGAATAACTCTGACCTGCTGCCCAAGTCCCAGTGTTCAGATTAGAGTTCACTTCCTGAGAGCATGGAGAAGCAGAGCCTGAGATACACAAGGACCTCTGAGGTTGAAGGAGAAGCTACTTCAGGAATTCAGGCAGCAGCTGAGTGGGATTTTCACAATCACAGCTCTGGGTGCAAATACCAAAATCCTTTTCTCATCTGTCCTTTATTTGTACACAAGAGAATGAGTTTATACAAGTGATGGTCATAGCTGACTAAACAAAACAACATCCAGTTAGGTATGTAATTAATACTCTTACTACTCTGGTGAATCAACCTCTCTTACGCAAAGCACAAACACGCTTCACCATCGTTTATTCTGCAGAGCAGGCTACACTGTTTGGAGGGCCCATTTAAATGGAAATCAAGTGTATTCACCTACAGTTTTGAAATTGCATCCAAATAATTCAAACACTTCCCACACACACACCTCAAGTTCCACAAACAACTGTGAAATACGCATGTCGAGTACTTTCCATTTGCTTGCAGAGGCCAGGTTGTCATCTAACATGGGCATTTTCAGTACATGAGCCATTCCTCAAACTTTTCATTGCCAAGGACAAGTCAGGATGCTTGTAGGTGTAGCTGAAACAGCAGAGGAGCCTTCACAAACACTTCCACCGATGCTTAAAAGTTACTCACCAAAACAGAAGAAAAACTTCTCAGGCCAGCCATGAGACTAAGAAAATATTCCAGTCCATGTCGTGGTAGGAAGAAAAAAGCATAATGGAGACAAAGAGTAGGCGGAACCTGTGTATCAGAGGCTTATGAATCAGGAGTTGGAAGCCACAGCACAACAAAGCACACTCAGCACAAACAATGGAGAAAAAGTAGGTGGATCATTGCAGGTAATAAAAGACAAATGCATCATGCTTTCTTCTATTCTCCCACTAAAAATTACTCTGGAAATACCTGCATAAATTTGGCAATAAAATGTTTGCTGTGGTTACTGCAGCCATCAGATATTACTGGGTCAGGGAGGGGAGACAGCACGCTCTCTAATTTGCTATGATGTCCAAGTCCACAAAATGCTTTAGAAAACTGCCTACAGTGAAAATTTCCAAGCACCTTAAACAGTTTCTGTAGGAGTAGCCACAGAAATCACCACTTTTCTGTCTAACAGCATCCTGGTAAGTTAGATTTATATAGGAAATCTCAAGTCAAGATGAGCAGCCCCATGTTTTTCTGTCCTTTCCTTCTACCAATCATGATTTAGGAACCTTTTTCATGGAGAGTAGACACTTGCATTTATAGTAAGGTCATAAAATAGAAGAAATACGGGCTTTAAAGTGACTCCATCTCTGACTTAGGCAAGTCTCTTCACAAATATGTTGCACCAATGAGCATTTTCTCCAAAGCTGCCTACAAAGCCTCATCACCAGCACAGCAAGCAACCCAGTTACAGGAGCAGCTCTAAACAGATGGAGTGGCTGAAGTACTAAGTCTTGACATGTTTTATGAGTTAATTTGGTGTTATTTAGTGCACTGCATGGCCGCACTAAATCTTCGCATCCTTTTTACTACTTTAAGTAATGCTTTAACTTTTTGGTAGCCACACAAGCTGGTGTTACTCCTTTTATATTTATTTGTTTAATACCCAGGGCAGCCGAGAGTACATTCTTTGATAGAGGATGAGTTATCCAACATGAAATTATGAAGCTCTATTTTTTCAAGACACTTTTTCCAATCAAATATAGATAAGACAACAGGAAATAAAAGGGAGGGGGGGATATATCAAAACCCCCAAATCCATTAAGTGTTCTCTCTTTAGAGATTGCTGTTTTATTTGACAACAAGATTAATAGCTTTTTCATGGAGGATACAGCACCCCTAGTCACCCAATGCCAATAGGAATGGAGGAAAGGCTAGGTAACTCCTAAAGCTTCACCTGCATTTTCCTTTTCTGAAAATACCAAAATCATTTTCTCCTGCAATTCTGTAGTCTCCTGAAGTAAAATCTATACTTTAAGAGGTACATGAAGTAGTATATGATAATCAGCCAGTAAGGAAATAAAGCACAGTAGTGTTATTTCAGATTGTCTTATCAAAACACTAAATATCAAATGCTAGAGCTACATAATGTACAAAAGTCGGTCATCAAGAGAAACTCTCAATAAATCATAAAAATCAAGATAACACTCGATGAATCACAGAAAATGTTCTTAAGGGTGAACTAGCAAAATCTATACATACTAAAACACATCTCTGGGATTTAACTCTGCTGTTTGATATTTTGAGCTGAAGTGTTTCTTTAGCCAGGTAATATTAGATCAACTGACTAGTGGGTGGACACAAAGGTCTACCTAGTATGCTATCAGCTGCCATTCCATGAGTGGCAGGCAGCTAACATTACACTCAAGGGAGTTTTCCACCCATCTGTTCTCAATAAAATTACATCGTGATGTTCTGAATCAAGCACTTTTCATTTTTAGCTCCACTAATTAACACTATAACTATGAAGTATATCCTGGGGGGAAAAAAAACCTACCCAAAACACCAGTTTACAGACTGTAAGAAACTCATGACGTCACTGGCATTTGCTCCATTAGACATACTATATGAGTCTTTCTTTTTTCACCCTTTTCCAATTTATTAGCAGGAGTTATTACACTTGAATAAACTTAATAGAACAATTTCACTGTTCTGTTGCTAGCAACAAAACTAGGTGATTGCCGTTCAGTGGCATTGGTCTTACACCAGGGAAAATGCATGTTAATGAAATTCTACTTTTATTCAGGAAATCATAGGCTCCTGCATCAAATACAACACATCCTGCATTTAACAAAAGTGCATTTTATACTCTACAGAAGGTTATTCTTAAAAAGTGGGTAAATATTTCCTGATATTCAGGGGTAGCAATGGAAGAGGGCATCATGAATACATATTGTTCCTTTTACCCACTTGAAACACAGGTAGAACCCTTACCCTTACTTCTCTCCCTGCCTCCACAAGAGGCATCTTATACTCAATATTCTGCCTTGGATCCCTGTTCCCTAAAGTGGTAAAATCAACAAAAACAGGGTACAAGAAAAACAGCAGAAACTTCAACTCATCTTTTAAAAGCTTGTGAAAAGACCATTGTCTCTAGAAATTAACTGAAGTTACCAGATATGGACAAGAGGAAAATTCAGCCTGAACTAGTACAAAAACAGCGATTGCCCTGGGAACTTCCTTTCCTTGTGGTCAAAATCCTCTAGGTCAAAATAGACTCATAATAATCCAAACCGAGAACAGAACAATGATTGCTTTTGAGATAAATATTATCTTCAAAACACAAGTCTGCCCTTTTGCATTTGTGACTGCTTGTTGAGATGAAAAAGAAATGCTGGTATCTAAATAACTTATTAATTTAGAAAAAAACTAAAAATCACCCAACTCCTCAGAATTACAGTGCAGGTGGTGGAACCCGAGCAAAATTCAGTCCTGTGGACCCAAGCTATATGTTTGGAGCTTCTACCTTAAGCTTTTCTATGTTTGGTTTTCTTGGCTTTTGGGAATTAAAGAAAAAAAGGAAACAAACATGAAACCAGCATTTGCAAGAAATGGAATTTATCTGTCACATCAGATATGAATAGTTATTAACAGTTATTAACAGTTAAAATATGCAAAATCAGAAAAAATTGGCAAGTGTGTCCATGCATGTAAAACATCCTTGAAAAGTCACCCAAGCAGCTCCATTTGCAACCATTATGCTCCCACAGACAAAATGTTCTCCAATTAGAGTAATGAACAGCACCCCCGTGATATTTCACATTTTCTTTTCAAGCCCACCCCACAGTCAGCTGAAGCCTGTGACCATGGAGGTTTGCCTACGATATTAGCGGCCATGGGAGCAATTCTCCCTGCTCAGCCACGTTCAGGGGGAGTATTTATCATTTGTACTTTGACTGAAGATGTAAATCCCATCCTTTTATGTTTTGGACTGAGTGAACATTATTTTATAAGCATAAAAAGAGACCAAACTGATTTACTTGAGCTCATCCCATGCTACCAAGAAGACTAAGCTATAAATACATGCATTAAATGGGTTTATCAGAGCTTAGGATAAGTTAAGCAAACCTAAGAATTTAAGCTACTATGAGATTCCTAGGCAGTACCTAGCAATAAAAACAGACAACACCAAAAGTCTCCAAAAACAGGTACTGGCTGGTGCCTTGGAGCAGTTCAGCTGCAGACCCCAGTGCCCTGGAAGTTAACTGCTGGCTCTCACTCCAAGTGCTTGGCTGCCCTCATCTGTGCCAGATTTCAGCCCCTGCTCTGAGTTGCTGCTGCTGGTACAAAGATCCCCCATGATGGGGACATCTCCACCTGTGGGGATGTCACTGGGGTGTCTTTTTTTTTTGTATACAATGCTGTTTTAACCAGGCATCCACCTTCCTAATGTGGCATCGAAGCACACAGTGAAAAGGTAATTTCTATACCACTATATCACAAAGATTGTTTAGTAACTTGAACATGCTTAAATCAGAGCCATGCACACTATGAAGACATACGCATTTACTGAGCACAATGTAAGGATGCAATAGCCACATATCTTCATTAAAGAGAGCAATTAAAACGCCTTTTAACTGAACAACTACATTTTGTTTTTTCTTTTTGCTTAGTAGAAAGCACAAGAATTAGGTTTCCTGGTCAAAGTGTCGTGTATATAAAAAAGAACTAAAACTTTTGCCCTTCTCTTTATAGTTGCTCATTATTATTTCTGTAGTATTTTTAGAAGTCTGAATGAAAGAACACCGTCAGTACCAAACCTGTAAAGAGTTATCAAAAATATGCACAATTATGAACAAATTACTTGGGGAGATTCATAATGGTTATGAAATGTTTACAAAGAAAATATCAACAAATATTAAGTTCCAGAAATAGAAAAAACAAGCTGCATCTTTAAAAGAAGAAATCTAATCTCTACTAACACTGCCATCAGAGAATACATGAACTCACATGCTTTGTGCCATGGAATTAAAGTCTATTTTGCAAACTTTCAGTCCTCATGCAGAGAGCTGTTTCCATCTCTCATGACCCTGAAATGCTATCAAGTCCCAACTGAGCTGCCACAGTGTCAGCAGGATCAGCCACACCGCACCATAACACAGCGAGAGAAGAATCAATGCAGTTCCTCCAGGTAACTGCAGGAAAAGGTTGGGAAAGCAGAATCTAAGTGGGTCAGAGCAGGAGCTAAACTCCACAGGGAGTGAAGATTCACCTGGCTGAATCTCTGGCATTCTCTGAGGCAAAGCAAAAACATTTTTTCATTTCCATTCTGTTCCTTCATCATTCTGTTAATTCTTATTTCATTTACAAACATCTTCCAGGATGGCACCCAGGCTGGGGAAGGCTCCCAGCAGTCCAAAGCTGAGCAGTATTAGGCGATCGCATCCTGCAAATAGAGGCCTCATGCTGGAGATGCCAGCCTAAGGCTCCTGGGGGTGTGTGAATCCCTGCTCAGCAGCGCCAACCTAGGGAGGGACCAATTCACACTGCCAGATGCTGCACCTGGGTAGACAATACTGCTCTAGCATGGTCTTCACATACAGGAGACAGAACTGCAGGGCCTGCACCTGCAACCCCATGGTCACATCTTCTGTCTGCAGAGCTTTGAGCAAGGAGGGCAAGGCAATGACAGCACTGCCACACTGCTGCTAGACAGAGCAGATGCTTGTACTTCTTCATCAAGTCCAACCACAGCCTCAATGCCAGAACTATGTGTTTGAAAAGATACAGGTATCAGCCATCGAAGGGACAACCAAGCACACAAACTGGTGTTTGAAATTGTGCAAAATTATGCAAACAAACCAACCTGAAGTGTTGCTTCCACTAATAAAATTGTGTCAAGATGTACAGCTCAGCAAATTAGCTTGCTTTAGGGAGGCTGTTAACTCAACCTAGTTTTAATAAAATAATGTCACAAGGGGAGAATACAAAAATAGATCCTTTGAGACTGCAGAGGTATCCCAGTGATTCATGTGAACAGCTTTAAAGACACTAACCTTTAACCAAGTCGCATGCTTTCTTTCATGCAGCACCCTAAATCACAGTGAGGAAAAGATTACTAATGGGTTTTTAAGCTTCACCCTAAGAAAGCTAAAGTGAATATTTTTTAACTCTATATTAATTACAGCCCAAAACCATGCATATATAAATGTATTATAAAGAACCTAAAACTCTTCAGAGGTAAATCACATGTGATAAGACAGAGTGCTTCTAATTAGTTTTAATTAGAAATCTGCAGCAAATTTCCATGAATTATTTAAATTTATCTTGAAAGATACCCAATTCTTAGGGAAGAAAAAAAAAAAAAAAGAGAACAAAAAAAGTATTTCACTCTGCATTTACTCTGCTCTCTCTTCTCAGCAACAAAGATATCTGATCAAAGGATATTTTCCTTAAATTGCCTCTTACAAAATGCTGAGACATTTCTCAGATGAGAGCATAGAGCATGCACAACAGTGTGCACACTGCTGAGATTCATGAGATGCAATGCTGAATAATTTACTTTAGGAAGGCATATCTAATTCTAGTCCAAAATTAAAAGAGAAATATGAAGTGATACTATGTGGGTAAACTCAGCCCTACAACTGTATTTAATTCTGGCAATTAGCAAGGCCTAGTGTAGAAAGGCTCAATTTAGTCCTAAAGTTCAAAGCATGGGTCATTACGTTAGCAGACTCCGAGAAAGAAATGGTGCCAAGTGATTGTTGTCATGAAGATGCAAAGATTTAAAAGGAGCATGGGCTTGGATGTCACATTAAATAACCACTCTAGGGATAATCACCATGAGAATCATTCTGCCTGTGCCCTCATTGCCATCACACCAACAAACCTGACGTTGCACATGAAAGGTGATGAGCACACAGAGTAGCAAGTCTCCTGGACTTACACTCACAGGTCGCATGGAGAAAGAATGAAAAGGAGAGACTTTCCATGTGGAAAAGCCGTGGGTACCTGAAGACTAGATTATATAGTTATGATTATATGAGCTTGTTTATGAGCCCCTTATATACATGGGCCTGAAAATCCCACCAGGGAGCAGACCACAGAAATCCTTCAGAGGATAGAGGGTAGATTCACAAAAGCCAATACAGTGTGTAAGTTGGCACTCTTGCATGAGCCATGTGCAGAAAAATGCTTTTTAATATCACTACTGATATAAGTGCACACGTGCAATTCTTCCATTAAAGTTTCTTAATATTGTGAGACATCACATCAAAAAATAGTGTTTTAATTTGTCTGTAGAAAACCTCACCAACTACCAACAGCCATTAACACTATTTTGCCTTGTCTTTCAACAGTAGCATCTCAATGCCAGCTGTAGAGGCTAAATGTACATTAGTGTTATGATTAGAGAGACAGAGTGGATTAGAAACAAATCCTCTAATCGATCCCAATTACCAGATATTAACGCAATTCACAGAGCAGTTTCACTGAACACCAGCTAGACTTCCTTAAGAGGAAATTTAATTAGGAACTTAATTCCAAAAGTGCTAAAATATAGATTAGCTTGGACCATATTAAAGCATATAGATAAGCTCCTAGTGCAATTCTTGGTCTTTCTGACAGCTTTGAAATATACCTGTATCTAGATCCTGGGGCCAAACTGTATGTACTCTACAGAAAAGCCCTATTCTGCATGCTGTGTGATATGTACTCCTGAATTTAATCTACTGATCGTCTCCTGTGCTGTGTGACCTATATCAATATTCAAAGCTTCCCAGTACAAAAGAAATTGCCTGAGAGAGGTCTGGGTCTCCATTATTCCTGGCTTGCCTTTATCTAATGGGAATTGAGACCTGCTCTCAGGTACATCAGCTTCAAGGCAGAGGAGTGGGTACCTGCAGGCTGTAGCCTTTGAGCAGATGAGCTGTCTGCACAGAACTTCACTGAGACAGTCAGTGCTAAAAGCACCCCTTCTTTCTTTATATGAGGGTATGCAAATAGCAGGGGTTAACTGCATTCATAACCCAGAGGACTCTGCTGTGTCCTCTTATAGAGAGGCAGGCTACTGCAAGGAGATCCATGCAGAATTGCACTCTGTTGTCTTTCCAAAGCAGCAGCTGACATCAAACACCCCTCTAACATTGTAAAGGGGACGATATTGATGCGAATATCCATGTTTGCCTGCGCACCTCTGACTTCATAGGATTTAGTTAATTCTTTGTGCAATGTGTGTGCAAGCGTTCTTCCCCAGTCCCTCTGTGCCACTAGAACCTGCAAAGGCGATCTGTTCTGCATTGTCCTGCAGCTTTCAAAAGCATCTTATTTTTGTTTTCTTTCAAATGGTCTGACCCCTGATGAGTGAAACACCTGGTTTCCACTCCTGCAGTACAGGAGTGAGGGAAGGACAGTCTCAAAGTGTCTCAGTTACATTGCAGAGCTCTTCGCTGCTTTTTGTTTAACTGGACAAAGATGACATCCACAAGCAGAGAACTGTTTCAGGAATTATGTGTATATAAACCTATGTAATCAAATTAAATATATTATCAGATTCATACAGAATCTTTTTTTAAAAAATAGCTATTTAAGCCAAAAATTAAGGCTTACCTACATGCCCTGCACATTCCCAATGGGGAATTAAACTATTAGGGCAGAAAATTGTACATCATTTCCCTAAATTCAAGTGCAGTTTCATAGAAGGTTTTGGAGCATCTGCAGGCTGAAACCTCCACGTGAAAACTGGTTTGGTGCCAGAAGAACATTTAACTCTGTGCCAGATCCATCATTGCAATCAGTACCTTAAAATTATCTCCATTTACAGAGGGTAATTGAACATGAAAACACAATCTTAAATTCTAAATTGGGGCAAAATGTATTCCTGTCGGGCAGGCTGCAGTCAAGCCAGTTCTTTGACATTTTCTCAAGTGATGTACCACTTCATCTGTCTGTCATCTCTGAAGTTCATCTCACAGCCTATGTTAAACACAAGTAATATGTATTGTCCCATTCCCATGACCTATCTTAAAAAGCAACAATTCTTAAAGATTTTTTAATCCTAAGGGTCAACCTTATTCTTTCTTACAGTCAGTTATTCTTTCTTACAGTGAATTCTGACCTTTCTTGTCATTTTACAATTTCTGTACTTAAATAAATGTAAATATTTTCCTAATTACTATTTGCAACAGGAATTTTATAATTAGTTAGATAATTGCTTTAAAATGTGCAATTGCATTTTCATAATATATTCATTACTCTCTTAGTATTCTTGAAACATAACATTTTCCATTGAGAACATATTTCTATATTAGTTTCCACAAGACAGTTTTAAAACCAGATTAATATCCTTTCTGCTTACTATATAAAAAAACCTCTTTCCCATTAAATCTGAATTAATAATTTGCAATGAGTAACTTATTTGATTAATTTAGTGTCATCTTCCCCCTTCCCCTGATTATCCTTAGAGGGCAGAAATTATCTTTGTTCATCACTTAGGGTAATTCAAAGTTCAGGTGCAAGCCTTGAAAACTAAATTATGAATAGTTCAAAATATTCAAGATATAATCTAGCTATTTTATGAAATTATTCTTAATAACAGAGTAATAGAAAAGCCACAATCTTGTATTCAAAACTGTTGAAAAAATAAAACTTTGAAAGCTCATAAGCAATCAACAACTCTTAGAATTAGCCTAAAAAAGATCACTTGGAATCTTCTTGCTCTATCCCAGTTTTTCTAGTGTACAGGATACAGCAGATGAAAAAACAGCTATACTTAAAGTTTAAAGATGGAACTGTGAAATGGGTCCCATCTGACCAGCCATGGCCACTGTATTCTTGGTTTTGGTTTGTTTCTGAGGTAGGAAACAATGAGTGAAATTGAATTATCCTTCAAAGTCTTCAGTTTCCCAGTGAGCAATAAAAACCCCACACATCTGGGATTCACAAATCTCATTTGTAAAGGATTTTCACTGGAAAGCAGAACTTTATGAAATTAGTCCTTTGTACAAGAACAACTCACAAAAATGCCATCTTTCCCATTTAAGAATGCTTTGGTAAGAACATTTTAATCTACTTCACTCTCATTATACAAGCAGCATACTTCAAGCATTGCTAATCTTCTGGTAACAGGTTTGCGGCAGCAGTAGTGGTGGGGATTGCTTAGTTTCACACACTGATCGATGTACTATGGGGAAATTGTCAGTGATGCCTACAGCAGGGTCAAGACTTACTCTACCCTCCAGAAGATAAGTTTTAAACCTGCATAATGCTTGAAACTATAAAACTCTGCATGCAGTCCAAACAAGCCTGAAGGCAGAACGTGCTCCGCAGCACAAACACTAGGCTATACCCACTTTGATAACTTACTATGTCATTTTAAAACACATTTAACTTAGACAGCACCAACGATCTGTAAAAAGCAGCGACATAAAAAGGATTCAAGCTAAACAACCAGCATATTACTAGGTAATAAAAATCAACATTAATTTGGGAATCTCCAAAACAAGTAATGGTGGAAATATTGTTGTGAAAGGTATGCATAAATATATAGGCTTTTGCTCATTAGTACTACCTATTGCTGAACAGGTTAGTCAGCTGGCTTAAATATGACTGCAATGACATTAATGTTGTAATGGCGATGTTATAAATTATTGCCAGAATTTCCCATATATCAAAATGACATCTTTAATGTTTAAAATAAACACATATGGCATACATATCTCTGCTTCTTTTGAAGTTCCTGTATTAAATCTGGAATTCCATTTTTACCTTGAGTAAAGCATAACGTCATGTATTGGTAGCGTAAGTATCCTACCATATCAGAGTTTGCTGGACTGGAACTTTAACTTGGTAGAAAAAGAAACCCAGTAGGTGCTGGAACCTGTAACAGGAGCTATGTACTTATGATCAAGCTGCAGACTTCTGTCATTGGACTTGCTCAAGAACTTTGTGATTTCTGGTGTAATTTTGCTTATTTGGAGGTTAAGATCTGAAAATGATGACTGTTTCTGTGCTTTGAAACTCCCCTTTCTGAACTTCTGTACAAAGTCTGAAAGAGCTGTTATTACAGACACTTCCAACCAGCCCATGGCTTTGACTTTTTCAGTCTGGCCTTGTGAGAATGGCAGAGCAATTAATTAGCCTCTGTTCTCCAGCTAAGCTACAGCTTTATGTCAGACGGGCTTAGAAAACTACACTGAAAAACAGCAGCTGAAAAGACATGGGAGAGGAAATACAAAACAACAGGATATAGCAATCTACCCTACCTCATAAATACGACAAACTGTACATCAAGTTCCTTTATCAGAACCACCTTGTCAAAGTAGGCTACCTTTAGGTAAACTCCATGCATTGCCCTGTTCACTGAGACAGCACTGAAGGGTGAAGTGACATGAAAGAGAGAAAGAATACCAGGAGAATCTAACTGCCCTATCTTAAACAGCCAGAACATCTCAGGATCAAAGCTAGCACAGCCACATTTTGAATTCCTGAAGGTCTACATGGGGCCTGCATCTCTTCAACATTAGGCATTCAGAGACCTATGGTACAGTGCTCCTATGCACAGAGGTGCAAGTGCTACAGGCACAGTCACCCATTGCCAGCCTCTCATCCTTCCTGTAACTGCACAACCAGGTATGCCTGATATTTTATCACAGTCACTATTGAAGAACTGTAAATGACATTTTCTACAGGCTACAGAATTTGCTACCTAGCTGTGTCTGTGTAATAATACATAGTGTACTAAGATTGCAATGAGGTGGGGGGGTTTCAGTCAAACAAAGCAATTATTCATATATCACATAACTTGTCAAGAATCGACAGATATCGCCACCAGAAAAAAACATTTCTCCTTTGCTGTCTTTTCTTAAAATACAAGATATCTGAGCCAAAGCTGGGGGCGAAAGGGCAGTAGAATATTATCTTTTGACACCTTCAGTTTTTTTACATTCATGGGTTTAGATAACTTAGGAAAAGCTCTTTACAAGTAACAGCTCTGTATTTCAAAACATGGACTTGGAATCTACAATTTTCAGCAATACAGAAAATATGTTAAGGAATTTTCATAATGCACAGTAAATCAATTTGGATTTCCCAAAGTGGTCAGATTTACACTCTTTTGATAACATAATGACTAGAGAAAAATCTATACTACTTCCCTTTTTAGCAACCCTATTGCATCATTCCTCCTCAGAAATAGCAGTATCTGAGCCAGGACATGTCAGATCCCATGATTTATTAGGAGTAAGCTTGCAGAAGAACAGAACAGTGAGCTGTTAGCTTTTGTGCATTGTATAATCAAAAACACTGTAGCAAAGCTCTGTAATTTATTTTGCAGAGAGTTAGAAAAGTTATTGACAAAGCTTTAATAAAACAGAATCATGAGATGAATAAATGTACAATGTCTTGAAGATCCAAACATAATGACTGACTACAGAGCAAATTTCCAGAGCGCTCTACCAGCTCTGCTCCTAGTGGAGTTGGTAAAGGAATATTCAGTGTCTATGACCATCAAGTATTTACTCAAATAAATCTGTAGCTGATTTCTAAGACTAATCCAACCTATATTTAATCCCAAGCAATTTACCACTCTCTTCAATAAGAACTTAAGTTACTTCCAAAACGGAAGTACATCTGCCTTCATGGAAGTCTCCTAACTTTTTATGCATCCACATTTCCTAGATGTTTAACTAATTTTTCTTAGTTTTAAAAGCAAACAAAGGCTTGTTTTACCTGTACTTAGCAAATATGTTTCCCTTTTTGTTTTCCAATTGACATACATTTCACCCCAGCAAGTCAAATCAAGTTATATTAGTGATCAAATGAAATAACACAGTAAGTCTGGCTGATGCAACATGCTGCGAGGTGGTTTCATGGGTTGGACTTAATAGGATCAATTCAATGAGAAACAGTAAGCAGTGCAAGAACCAGGCAGGGTGAGGGGGAGAATGTAGGAACAGCCATTATTGGCAAATTAAATCTGGAAGAAGAAACTGTTCAACCTGCCTTTGTAGATTTGCCCTTATTTTTGTAGCCCTTCCCTCCTTTCCCCTACTGAATCAGACTAAGCAGACATTTCCTCCTATTTCTTCTATAGATCTCAACAGATTTCCCTTATTCACTAAGTTACTGTATATGTGACAAGCAAACGTAAGACCTTTCTGTTCAGGTATGCCAAAATAGAGACCATATGTACCTACGTACTGTATAAAACTGGATGTTGAAGGAGAGAATGAGCTTGCTATCTTCTTAAATAGCTACTAAAATTAAAATCTTAAAGTATGCTGGTTATGATTTTTTTTTTAACAGGTATCAGGTAGAAACCACATCCAGCTAAGCAGGCAACGTGGCTAAACATGCTCAGAAGGCAGTGCACATAGAGTAAGTCAAAGACTCTTAACGGTATGAAGCCAGAAGTTTCAATTTGCTCGTTAATGGAGAATTTCTCCAAGGAGGTAATAGAGAAATAACAACCACCGACAGCAAATTAAATAGGCTGATGCAGACATGAAATCTATATCTGGTACAGACAGACAAATTATCTTCAAGAGTTAGTTAACTCATTTCTAACCCATTCCTTCATGTCAAAAGTACTAACACCTCACAGTAAGATGACAATGACTACAAATCTGAAGCTTCAGGTCATCATATCACAGCAAAGGATATAATTCATATTATAAAATTAATATGATCTGCATAATCTTAACAGATTCAGTTTTAACCAATATGAAATAGCAAGTGAAAATTAAAATCAGGAAGGTAAATAGCCTTTGTAAAAATTAGGAAATCAGTATCTGAAGTTGCACTTTCTCTTGGGCATGTGTAGGTGCTGTAAAAAGATGCAAACAAAAATCTGTCATGCCTTCATCTCATTTATGATAAACCTGTAATGGTTGCTTAGAACATGCACATAGAAGTACTGCACAATAATTTGTCATCTGATTTTCAAATCTTGATGAAAACGCAGGTTTTGGAATTAATGAACTACGCAATCATCATATCTGTTCTTTTCTTCCCTTTCTTTCTCCAATTAATTACTGCAGTGCACTAACTGAAGTCTAAGACCACCTGCCAAAGGAGCATACATTCATGTTGTGTTTTTTCTCCTTGCGGTTATGGTTTGTGTCTGCACTCCCTTTTTCTTGCATGTGTGTTTTGAAAACTGTTACTTTTGAAGATTCAGCATTTTCATCCCATCTTTCAAATTCAGAGTTCCCTAAATCATCTTCCTCAATACTTTGAATATGTTAATGTCGAAGGGAAAGGACTGCCAGCTGCCAACCAGCAATTTTCACATGTCAACGTCTCCCTCTCCCAACCTCTTCATGAGTCAAAAAATCCTATTTAACACATGTTGAGCTCATAATGATCAAAGATCCTGAAGAAAAATTAACCAAAATGTCAGTGCCCCTGTCAGTCGTTACCACCTCCCCTAGGCAGGGCAATCACATCTCCAACACAGGAATCAAAGTTCTATTTCCAGGTCTCTGGTTATTTATGCAGTGAACAAGAATACTTGCCCAAAGCAAACCAGGACAAAGAAGAACATATTTGGGTGCACAAACAGGGGCATGCAAGAACAAGCAAGTACAAAAGGAAGAAAAAAGCAAAATAAATTCACTCACTGGGGAGCCAAGGTTTAGATCTTTTCTGAACAAACTGAAGTCGTTGTAATACAGGAAGGAAAACAGTAGCTTTTAAAATAAAACTTAACCTATTTTTATTTCTCAGCTATGCAGAAGGCAACTGTGATTTTTGCCAGATTACTAAATTTTAATGCAAGTTTCAGAAATGTCTCTTAGATTGATCGCAGCTAACAGTGAAGCTCAAAGTATCCTGCTCTCCCGCTTACATTGTTAAATCACCTCATGAGGGAATGAGTTTGTTGATGACTCTAGAAACTTGCATACAGTTCCTTGAGAAAGTCAGACAGCAAGATGTATGGACTGCCTTCAAGAAGGAATAATATATGTGAACCATATGCTTTCTGTAGAGTTTTTTCCATCACTCTGACAGATACTGTCAAGAACGATGCCACTGAGGATGACAGACCCGTGTTCCCATGTGTCAACATGTAGACTGCTCTGAGCAGAGCTGCTCAGTATCAGCACAACATAGAGGCTCTGCAGAGGTAATTAGACACCTGAAATATTTAACACAGTGAGGTCAATCATGCCACACAGCCTTACAGTGAGTTTGGAGTTCTCCAGATAGGAGCTTCTACATAAAAGTCTGCATGCTGCCTTAGTGATCCTGCAGTGGCTTTAAAATCTGGTTGGGCATCTTCTGGGTCTCCTCAAGATATATAAACAAAGGGGCTCCCATGGGGTTTCCAAGAGTGATCCACAAACAAGGCTGTACAGGTAAAACATTTTGCCTTGGATGCATTCAACAGGTTCAAAACAATCACTCTGTTTCTCCTTTTTACTACAGGGAAAGCAAAATTCTACTGCCCAATGACTTGTATTAACTTGGACTTTCTATCACTGTTTGACTGCAGGGTTCCACAGGGGAAGCCCTAGATGCCAGCTGATAACCACGGATGCTGCAGGACACAGATAGTGCTAGAGGGCTTGCATGGTGGGTGCCTCTAAGCATGATAACTATGCTGCTAAGAATAACACTGTGCCTTATAAGCCACACCATTGTGAACTTTTAAGAAATGCTACACACTTAGAAAGCAACCTGTGAACTGTGCCAGTATGTATCTCTTCCAGCTCTGCTAAGTAATTAGTAACACAGCTATATATGCAAATAGCATTGCAGAAGACTGAAAATTAGATGTTAATTCATTATTAAAAATTTCCTTCTAAAATGACACATCAGATGGAGAGCCTAATATAGTTTTTTCCTGATTACTTGGTTGGCTTCAACATGCAGTTGTTATTTAACAAGTAGAAGAGGAGCAGGTTGTCGTTACCAGCTATTTATAGACTCCAGAAAAAGAGCACAGGGACCAAGCAGAATAAAAACCACATCACCAGGAGCTGGTGATGCCTGACCAGAGATTTCTCATCTGATAATCTGAATATTAGTAATATGAATCACAACTCCAGCATTTTATCACCTTTTTTTAATCAAAATTAAATTTTAATAATCTTACAAGTCCCATTACTTGTTAACTTTTATGATCACAAAGAGTCTATTTTTGGTGACTTCTCAACTTTTCTTATTCCTAGGGCTAAACTATGAATCTGCATTCTGCAGAGTATGCTAGTTAAGTATTTCTTCTGAACACAAATGTTTTCGACTTCAAGGGAATTATCTGAAAGCTCAAAGCCAGTTCTCCCACCAACGCTTATACACAAGTGCAAAAATATCCATGCATATAGTGTTCAAATTCTAAATCCTGTAAGAAATCTGCAGTGGATCAAAACTGATTAACCTACAGACCCTTACACAGACCTACATTTAATATGGAATTTTGCATCTAATTTGACCAGATTTATACACATGAATAGAATAGGGTGATCTGACCTAATGATTAACCATGAAATTAAAAGCATTCAATATGAAGAGTCTTAAAAGATTAAACTCCTACAGGAGGACTAGAGAGATGCCAGTACACTGTGTTTGAAAAGCTAATTGCTTGGAGGTAACATTCCACCTGTCAAACAGTATGCCAGCAACATTACGAGCTTCTAATGGCTTTAATTAAAGGTCTTACATTTAACCACCTTAGTTTAGACATAACATTAAAGTTATACTGACTGTCATTCACATCAATCAAGTGTTTTACAGGCTCTGACTTTTCGGTTCCCTTTTTTAAACCCAGTATGTTGCTTTCACATGCAGCCGCACACTCCTTTATAGCCTTTGCCAACAAATCTTCATTATAGAGACACTTTTATTATATTAAACGACATGCACCTTCCAAGGAGAAAAACAGTGCCTTATTGCCATTGAAAGAAAGGATGCCTGGCAGAGCATGATTTACAGTAATTAGCAAGATTAAGAACCACAATTAACTGCAATTAGACAATACTCTATTAAAGAGGAAAACCTACCATGCAGAGAGTCAATAAATAAATACATGGACAATTGCTTCTTGTAGATGAGGCAGAACAGAGCTGGTCAGCCTGATTCACAGGCCAAAACACTTCTTCATACCCACAACTGTTTGTGTCATGCAGGAGTACACTCTGAACAAAATAATTTCCAGGCTTGATGTAACAAGGCCACAATCATGATGAGTGAGGTTATGGCATTGGGTAGAGAGTTCACAAATAAAGAGAGGAATGCAAGCTGTCTACAGAACTTAGGAGCTTTTCCAGTGTCCCAAGCAGCTTTGACATTTTTGCTTCTAGAAAATGAGTGAATTGGCACTATTCATGAAAACCATTTCTTAAAGTTTATTGCCTCCTGTGCACACTTCTGTTGGCTCTTGTGCCATCCCCTGTTCTCTCATCTCTCTCCCTCCCTTCAGTTCTCCACCTCAGGGATCAGCCAAACCTGGCTTAAGCTCTTTTCCATAGTTATCAACAGCTTGATTTTCCCAACAGGACAAAAAGTTTGTTGGAGAGGGATTTATTTTGGTTTGTTTTTTTTTTTTTTTTCCCCAAATTTAACAAATATTAGATGGTATTTTCTGAAACAGAACCTCAGAGTCAGTAGCTCTAATGTAAAGACAAGAAGAACATCAGTGACATTGGTCTGCACAACAAATAAAGCCAGCAGCAAAGCTGTGCTGATCAGATTTAAGAGCTACTCAAAGTCTGTCACTAATTCGTGAAATATCCCTTATTTACTTGTTTGCAAGAGTCTGTTCAAATCCAGCACATCTGTCTTCTGATGAATTAGGGAATTAAAAACCAATTATGATTTATAATATAGTTACAAGAAATAGTAACTACTCATCATCAGTCTCACATTAGACTATTGACCAGATCCTACCCTGTAAGAAACTACGCTGCTGCAGACTTTGTTGTATTTTATATATACATCTATATGCACACATATATTACTGAAGAGGACCATAATAAACACACAAGTTTTCCTCCCACAGCGCAAACCCCATAAACATACTAGTAGCAGGAATCAGCAGAAGTTATATTTCCCTCAAAACCAATCAAACTATTATTCTCTAAACCAAAATTATGCAATTCAAACTTCTTTTTCTGAGAATTTTAACTTGCCTTGGTTACATTTGTGTATGTACCTGGCTGTTGGAGAGCCTTCTTTCAATCAAGACTGAAGGAAGCAGCTCCCTGAAGAACAACAGATATGTTTAATGTACAGTATTAAACAAAAATAGAAATCCCTACATCTAACCTTTCCAATGTTGTAATTATGATTAATGCTAATTATTATACCTGGATTTCAGTAGAATATTTAATATGGAAACTGTGAATTCAAGAGGAAGAAACAGAGATTAGAAAAAGAGCTTTAGGTAGGTAAGGAAAAGGTTAAGGGAGCTTCACAAAGGTTAATGGAATTCTTAAAGTATCAGCATTATAACAGATTGGTTTTAACTCCTATTGATTTTTATTTGGTACCAACCTGAATATGCTAATTAAATTGGCTAATAGAAGTTAGGAAGGTTCATTCACTGGGGAGTATCAGATATCACTGAAAGGAACTACACGATACCAACTCACAGCATAACTCAATTTTACCACCGTGTATGGAGACATAAAAACGTGGCTATAACTACTGTGGGTTGAGACATAAAAACATGGCTATACTTAAGTGAAAGATGATGTTCCTTGGAAACAACAACTTTATCTCTGTTAAATATCCAGAACTTATCAGAAGAAGAAGAAACCCTGTATGCTTTAGGTAGAAAGGGAACTTGCAATTAAAAAAGTTAAATTCTATTACCCATCCATTTTTTAATAAAAACACAAAAGAACTCAATTTTCAATTTCATGTATAATTTTGTACATCTTTGCACAAGAAAGCTGAATAACAACATATACAAGTATTGGAAAGAAGTGCATGGATGACCAAGAAGTGAGAACAGAGGATGAGATTAAAACAAAATTGCTTATTTAGCCTAGAAAATTAACTAGACTTTGTGCCAGTAAATAAATAAGGAAAAGAGAAGTAACAGTTATGCTATAAAGACAAAATTAGAAAAAAGAACAAGTAAGCTGGCTGAACACCAAAGCTGAAAATAAATGGTTTCTAACAATTAGGAAAAATAAGTTCTGGAATAACCTTCCAGCTCCCCAGAGAAGGAAGCAATTGAACCAGTTATATGATTAGGCTCTATCACTTTATGAAAGAAGGGGTGATGCTGATGCCTGCAGAAGATACTTGATTACCCAAGAGAGCCTGCAGAACCCCTTGGTCAGTGATGGTTGCTTCATTTTTGCTCTCTTCATATGCAGAGCATCTACAAACTGGATGCTACATCACCAGAACTGCTTGCTCTTCACCTGTCCCTTTGAATTACTTGTTTGCTCATGGATGCAGATATACATGCACAGGCACATCACAACCCAGACAGCCAAAATGCCAAAATCAGAAAATTGCCTACTAATTAAGTAGGCTCTGATAAAACACATCTGCCTTAAAAAGGCAAGAGCACCTTGCTATCAAGCATCAGATAAACATCATCCAAAGAGGAACATAACTTGTATTAAATAGTGGCAATGCTGAAGACACCAGCTTCTGCACACTACCCAACAGCGGTTTCTAGTTTTCATGTATTTGAAGTGTTGAATGTTAAAAGTCACATTACAAAACACCTGCTGAAAAGCAGCTTTGCTTCTAACTCAGCTGTTTTATTTGGATTTCAGTGAGAATTTTGAGGTACTGTGGAATACAATTGCTTGTGTTCAATCCCATACATCCAAAGAGTCCCACAGTAATGGATGCACCAGGCTTACTTCCAGGTCCCACACCCCAGCACTTGTTTGCAAGTTACAGTTGATCTCTTAAGGATGTTAAGTGCGACTGGAAGAAAACTTTCTGAGGAGGATATCTCAGGATTTAATGTTGAGCACCTCAAAGTGGGAATGAGAACAAGCCCAGTATGGAGACAAACCTTTGTGCTGCAGAATTCATTATCCCTTCTGGACTTTACTAAAGCCAAACTGCAAGAAAGAGAAACTTGAGACTAGTCATCTGCCAATAGACTGATATAATTTAGTGCCTCCACTAACTACAGCAGAAATCTTCTGTGTCTAAAGAGAGGCAAGAACCTCGCATTGATCTGAAAGTTGATTACCATACTCACTGATGAGTAAGTAGTGGCAAAACCATTCAGTTCTGGAGTGTCATTTCTTCACCAATTTTTTCATTATTGCACATGAAATATGAACTAAAAATAAAAAAGATTAAAACCCAAACAAGGCACTTCCTTATTTACAACAGAGAACTAGAAAATATTTATACCATAGCCATATACCAAAAGGGAAAATAAAAATAATTCTAGAGTTATGCACCAAGCACAACACCGGAGATTCTTCTTGTCAAACCAGTAAATATTGTCTATATTGTTCCTTTAGAGAAAATATATTGTCCCAGGAGCCATCTCAGATTGGACAGATAAAGGTTCTCACCAACTATTTCCTTTAATCATATTGAATATAACAGTCTGAGCCAGACACATAATCACCAAAAAAAAAGGGCTGTTTTCTCAAAGCAAACAGGCCCTGCTCCAGTCCCTGTATGCTCCTGTCACACTGAGAAGCACTACGTGATCATTTAGAAGCACCCGCAGCTTTTCTGGCTTAAGATACCAAGTCTAGAAGCCAGCGTGAGAAGTTCAGCAATGGTACAGGGGGGTACCAAGCTGGATAAACCAGGAAGAGAATTTTGCAGCTCACTGACCAAGGTCAGAAGGCAAAAGAGATAAAGGCACAAGGACAGTTAACAGTCATACCCAGTGGGTTGCAGTTTTGCAATTGGCTTTTATTCCTGTTATATCAGCCCCTCAACTGTGGGTTCTGTACTCCTCAGGATATAGAAGCCAATCTTTCTAGATGGATTTAGTTAAAAAAATAAGTGGCTGTGAAGGGATTCAGAGCCACCTGGAGCATACAGCTAAACCTTTCTATAAAGATATCAAGGAACTTCCCACCTCTTATATTAGGACAAAAAAACCAAAACACCACAATTCTCTAAAGACAAAAAATGCAGACCTACTGGGGGAAAATATCTTAAAAATGGTGAAATAAACATACCTTTTTCAGATCTTCATTCCATTCTTGCTTCCAACAGCCTCCAGTACCCCAGAAAAGTCTTTTCCTGACCTCAGGATGTTATTCAGAACCTTTTCACTGCACAGAAATCCCAAGTGCCAGCCAAGCATCGCATGTGTACCTCCCCACCCTCCTCCCAGGTGAGCAAAAGCACCGGCCCCACCTCTCCAGACCCACAGCACTCTGGGTTTGCTACCCAAACAAACTACAGAATAATTAGTAATAAAGCAATAAAACCAGTAAGCAGCATGGTACAGACACAAAATATCTATAGCTTCATATTCAATAAGGCTGGCATACATTGAGACAGTTTTCTTAGCTGGACATGTAAGGAAAAACCACAGAATTCATGTTTCTCCTTCTGTGCTTCATAAGACCCATTTGCTTCACTGGCTTCCCCTACTTTATGGCTTCAACAGCACCATTCCAGGTTTTAATTACTGTTAAAAGTCTAACTCGCTTTGACTTTATCAAAGCCCACCAACAAAAACCCTTTCAGCACAACATTAGAAAATTTCTCAGGTTCACTGGGTTATTTGTGTTACAGGGATGGAAATTAATAGTAGCTTAGGAAACTCCTGCAAATATGCTTTATAGCCACTATGGGTTTAACATTAAACTCTGACAAGTATTATTTCCAAGCATTCTGAAATGCTGTGATGCAAAATGAGGCTGAATTGCTGGGTGGTCCTGGCTAATCTGCATCACTCCCAGGGATTCCTCAATTGACACCTTGAAAAATGATGATGATCTGCTACAACCTGTCTTAATTAATTGAACTGTTCATCCTCTCTCCTCCCCCATATTAACACACCTGAGGTGCAGAATCAGTAATCTGAATAACTGCAGTAGGGAAAGCAGGGACACTGAGGGCAAATGTAGGAAAGCGCAAGAGAATGATTTTTGTTAAAAATAAATCAGTCACCCATAGATGAGAGCTCTGCTTAAAATTAACATCTTAAACCAATTTCTGCTGTTTATAATGAATGAGCATTTAAATAGGAATTGTCTATAAAATAGAGCAGGTATTTCTGCCATCTTTTTGCATTTCCCCAGCTCCTTGTTCAGGCTCAGACTTTACTTGTAAACAGGGAGTTTATTGTAACATGTGCTCTCAATAGCCTCAAGAGGCAGTGACAGGTTCTCAGGTCTCACAGTGAGCTATGCCCGTGCTTCTTTGATGGAAACCTCTTGTCAACAAGAGAGGGGAAAGATCTGTTTTTCAGATATTTTTATATTATAAAAATAATTTTTATAACTAATGACTCTCAATATTACCACAAAGATTAAGCTTTTAATCTTTTCTTCTTTAATTTGATGTAAATAAGATTTATTTCAAAGGAAATTACACAAAGGAAAACACAATGACATTATCCCCAGGAGTTCTCCTCATAAGTTCTCACAGACTAATTCATAGATAGCTTTATATTTTAAATAGTGCACTATTTAGATATTACATCTCCTAGAAAGCTTATTTCAGCTAAATGTGCAAAACCTCCTGTCTTTTGGGATGTTGTCAGCACAGTGGGATGAGCAGAGCCCCATCCTTCGCCAGCAAAGCCACAGCTGCTCACGCCAGCCAAGTGCCACTGCAGTGAGCTCTGGCTGGCCAGCATGGCCCAAGTCTCCTGAAATAAAGTCAACTTTACCTACTGCATACCCTTAGCATCTGACCAAGACAACTGAAACCCCAGGCGATACTTCAATACACACGTAGTTCATGGTAGAGGCTTTCTTTGTCACCAATCAGTGTTTGCTGCGAGCCAGTTATAGAGCTGAGAACTAAGAAAGGGATAGATTTTGTATGCAACACAATGCAATTCGGTCCCATTCATGGTAATCCAGAGCTGTTAACCATAATAATGTAAACATGCAAACACTCTTCCCTGGGATAGGAAGCTTGTGTTAATCATCTGACATAGCTTTCCATTATCTCGAAATCATTATTTCCTGCTTGCTGGTAATAACATTTTTTGGTTAGGCAAGCAATGCAGCTCACATTTTTTAAATAATATGCTTCATAATATACTATGCATATATATTGCATAATGAAGTGAATGGAAAGATAGAAATTTTATCCCAATAACATGCTTTAGAGCTTACAGTAGCAAAATCCTCTCCAGTGACTTTTGAGGAGAGTGGAATTTGGGCTGGTATATTTTATTTTGCAAGGTGAATCTGTACAAAATAAGGTACCTGATTATGGGTTAGATATATATTGCAATCATTTTTCCATGAATTCTGAAGAGACAATCTTCAAGCTAAAACAGAGCATCACAAGAGTAGATGCTCAGAGCAACGACAGGATGTAATAGGTTCACACCACCAAAATCTTTCTTTGAAAAATTTATAAGACAGGGAGAAAGTGTCTTGTTTTGTTGTGTCTTTAATATTGCATTTCACCACCTACTACTAAGGCGAAGCAATAGGATATTTTTCTTATTAACCTGAGATTTCTTGTTGCCTGATATAAATTAAAAATCTCTTTCAAAGACATCTCCTACATTTTGTAAATTAAAGCCATGTAACAGTCACAATTAGCATTTTAAACATCTGAGAGTGTGAGAGCTGCTGACTGAAGACTAAAATTTCCTCCATTAACGAGCAGTTTGACTCGTCTTAATACAACCCTGTAATAACAATTAAAGACAAGCAAAACCTGTCCTTCCCATTTGTAGTCAGAGCCTTCAAAGGAATTGATTTTTTTTCAATTTAGTTTTAACTCAAATGGCCAGGCTGCAATCCTTAATTGGGGCTGTTCTTCGCAATGAGGAGCGCAGGCCTCATCAGTAATCAGCTCTGAGCCGCTTGGCTGACACGCACTGACTGCCATCACTGCAGCCGCATGGACACCCTGCAGCATCCCCAGCTGATGCCCAAGTGCACACCATGCCGTGCTCTTGTCCACTCTCAGATTTTCAACATTTGGAATGGAAGTCACTATGAATTGAAGAGGGACTGACGTGTACCCCATGATGCTAAAGCAAAGCATTATCAGTTCTGCAAAATTTAACTATGGAAGCAGAATGGTTTTAGTACTGAAAATATGTTAGCAAGGAGCACAGCTGGCATGATTGGCAGCACAGAGGGTTGACCCATGAGGGCACACATCCTGGCATGCTGAGGATCCTTAGCAATTCCCAGGGCATTACATAGGGGAGTCATTTCTGCAGCAAAGGGGGCCAACCTGCATGCATTCTAGTAACATACACATGTATCTATCCCACCGATAGAATTCTAGAACTTATTAATCTTTAAATTGTATTTATATTGATTTTCCTTTCTGTTACACCTGTGTGCTGATGAGAATATTAAAAAAATCTAAATTGGGTTAAAAGCTGAAAAAAAGCTGTAGTTGCCCCAGATGAGCTGAGGTAGCTGAACACGTGCACATTCCCAATGCACTGCAATACAGCATGGAGCGCTGCTCCAGAGGGAGCACAGAAAACGCTTCAAAGGCAGTTTTACTTGGCCTATGTGATCCAATGTGCACTGTGCATCATATGAGGAGGATCAAAGGATTTAGTCCTTGAAAGCTCCTTGGGTACTTGCCTTTTAAATCTGCAGTCAATATGAATCAAACCACCCTCAAATCTGGGTCTAAGTGACCCAACCAAGTTCAGTACAGAAAGATGACGTCTCCTAAATGCAAAGCACCTAAATCTGCTGAGCCTTGTTTGTCCCCATCATAAATATAAACATTGATTTTTCACATGGAATTTTATGCAAGTGAGATACAACTATGGGACCTAATGTTCAGACAGATTTAGTTTGTATAAGGAAAGACTGACCTAAATGACATCAAAGCCTTGACACACAGCTCCATCACCATTTTTTGCAGGGGTATTTTTCTCCCCAGACAGACTGAATCTAGATTTGCCATTACTCTAAGAAATGTAGCATTCAGGAAAAATTCAAGCAGAGATCTCACTGCTGCCTTAGGGTACAGGACTTCATGATCCTCACCACAGTTTTCAGTTTATAAAGCCCAAATTAACATTCTAGTACGTAAAAGTTTGAAATTGTTACCTGAAGGAGTTTTGAATCATTGGAAGCATCCAGCTTTTAATTAAACACTTTTCTCTACAGCTGGGCATGCTGTAGTCACAGTTTAGCTTGTTAATTATGTTGTGCAAGGACCACTATGCTGTACTCATGGTGAATGATTTATTAACTCCAGCAATATAAAATCTTCTCTATAGTACTGGCACACCAAAGACAAAAGAGGTAATTACTGTGCCCAAAGACTTTAACTTCATTTATACTCTGTACACTGTGAGCACCATCACGGTACCCTAAATCACAGCATTGTTATTTAGTCCTCAGCAAGCTTTCCATTGTAAAATGTTCAGCATCATCCTTCGCTTACAGCTACTTTGGGGCAAAATCCAACATAACAGATTATGTCTGCAAGGGGGATATGCCTTACGTTAACAAACTTGCTATTACAGAAGGATTCATTGTTGTTTCAGGCTCAAACAGCAGTTTCCATGACTCTTCCTGTGGTTATAGGACATGAATTAAAGTCTGCTTAAGAACTTTGTTCAATTCTGTATACAATTACCTAGCAATGATCCTGATATTAGCAGCATTTTTTTCACTCTTTTCAGCTCTGAAACATCTTGATATGCCTGAAGTGAATATGAAATAACATCGTCTAATAACCTGCATTTGTTTAAATTTTTGTGTCTCAGTTGCCCAAAATGTTTCATTTTACTGTCTGGCACCTTTCCCAAACAAATAGATAAAACATTAACGTGCTGGGGAGAAAAAGACCCAGCAGCGGGGTCTGCTCAGAAAATAGCTGATGTGATTGCCCATGTGAAAGCAGCTCTTGTTTTGCGCCAGGTGTGTGTACATCACTTGCTTGGAGTTTATATCTCTTCAAAACTGATGTGAAAAGACAAAGACCTAAAAGGAAAAGGAAAGTAGTCATTTTAAGGTGAAGCATAAACACTGCCAGAACCATTAGAGCTAGTATAATTTGGCTGCGTCTTTCCTGGCTGCCTCCATAGCAGCTGTAAATCAGAGGGAATCACAGTGTGACAGGCTTTGGCACGACGAGGGGATCCTTTCACCACTTCAAGAGCTTAAAAACTAAACCTAAAAGTCCCACTTGAATGAGCATGTTAGTTGGTGCAGCAACTTCCTTAACTATTTATTATTTATGTTACCTTACAAAGGTTAACCCGCTTGTGTTAGGCACGTACAAATATAGAGCTGAAAACTGGTCCCTGTGCTTGCAGTTACATCAGGTAGAACAGAGGGAGTGATTGAAAGCAAATCACATCGTGGCTGACAAGGATGAGCTTACCACAGACAGCCTCCTTGACTTCTTCCTTCGGGAGACAGAGAGTTTTTCAGACACCATTTCTCAGTGTCTTGAGGCTGTCCCCTAACATTAAATATTGATTCAATATTATCTGAATTTCTCAGGGGAGCAAAATGAATATGCATTTTCCTAAGTGTATGTAGTTTTAAATAGCAGGGTAATTGTAATGATCTGCAGATAAGCAGAATGAACTTTCAACAGCTAATACATTGTTTATACAAGCAGTGCATGCATTAAGATATACTGTTTACCATCACCTTGGCCGACCCTCTTTATTCATCAATAGGAGTCGTTTGGGAGAGTTTCAATCTGGCACAGTTCTGCCCTGGACTCAGCAGGTTACCTTCCCATAATGTTAAACATGCTGTAGTGAAGTTAATTAGACATAAGTAGCTTGCCTTTTACTTTTTTTTCCAGAGAACATAATTTGTTGTTTGGCGAGCTGTGTACCTCATTCTAGATGCAATAAACAGCCAGAGAGGTGTTGAAATCTGGTAGAATGAAGGAAATAGGTGTAAAACAGAGGGAAAATGAGTGCAAGTTTCCTGAGATTTAAAGATAGGTGGATTCTAAGTTGATAAAGAGTGCAGTTTTTTTGCCAAATGGGGCTATATTAACAATTAAAGCATAAGGACATCATAAGGCATGTATTTTATTCAGAATAACCAGGATAGAAATCTGTCCTGTTATATTTTCTATCAGATGCCAGAAATACATCACAACATAACATTGGCCTCCCATTTTGTCTTTCTTCTCTCCAAAGAATCATAGGATCACAGAATAGTTAGGGTTGAAAAGGACCTTAAGATTGCCTAGTTCCAACCCCCCTGCCACGGGCAGGGATGTCTCATACTAGACCATGAATCAAAAGAAAGATTTTAATTTTCTATCTGGTGTTTTTAAGTATATTTAGCTGGTCCACTCAAGCTAACTGCTGTAGTTGACAGTGTAGCTAACTAACAGTGTAGTTGACAGTTGTAGCTAACTGTTGTGCTGTAGTTGACCAAAAGCAAACTAAACCACAAATGCAGAAAACAGGAGTAAAATAACTCTTGCAACACACTGAAAAAGCCTGTGACAGCTCTTTAAGTATTGTAGAACCATGTGATTTCATACCAGCTGGTGACGTGGTTCATATACTTCATATCAATAAAAGACTTAAAGGCTGTGTTCTGCTCTGGAAATTCCTATCTGTACTTCCATTGTGTTTTACTGGCTATTAATTTACTTTCCAATGTGAACCCAGTCATACGAAGCTATATTACAATGTTACTTTGGAGTTGTAAATTGGTTCTATTAATCTTATTTACTATGGCTGTTTTGAATTTGAGATTGTAAAAACTACATTGTGTTAGAATAGGTCACCTTGACCTAATCAATACTAATCAGCTACCAGGCTTTTTGAGAACAGAATGGTTTGCTGTACTCTGACTGAATTCTTACTCTTGTTGCTTGCACGTGTCTTTGTTCTCTTTTCCTTTTTAATAGGATAAGAATCTGAAAAAAAGCAATTAATCTGTACCTGTATGTTAAACTAAACCACAAGTAATACAAAACAACAGAAAATAAGGGGCTGCATTGGCAAAAGCAGATCTATAAGAAGTTTATAGCGAACAGATGATGGTAAACATTGTATTAATGAGAAGCAGAACTTCTGCTACCTTGATGTTGCATTTATCAATCCAAGCTGTCCATATAATTGAATTTTTCCTCCTCATCAAACTGCAATCTGTTTGTTTCCTTTTCTGTTATTACTAGTTGGCGTTAAATTGGGACTGAATAAAACCTTCAGGTGATGGGTTGCAAATATTACTCAATTGATTCAAGAGAAAGCAAAAGTACTGAAGGAGTACGTCATGTCCTACGAAGTCTTGTAGCCAGCATTTACTGTTCAAGGCCTTTGTCTTTTATCCACTCAGAAAATACTATTCCCCAGTGCCCTTCCAAAATTTTGTTCTGCAGCTTTCAGTCATTTAAGCAGTTTTAATGCCTCACACCTCTGCAGATACTGCCCACTTAATTATGCTGCATTGAGAACGACAGGTTCCTGGCATCCTAACAAAGGATTATTAATAATGCTCTCCAGGAAAGCAGAACCAATAGAAAACAATTAAAAAATAAAATTTGACAGGTTCCTTTCCTCTCCTCTTCCCTCATTCCAGCAAGGGAATTGGTAACCCTGTTGTACAAAATATGGTTGCATAATAATTCATCCAGGGGTAGAGATGGGAGGCACATGGGAACTCACGGACCTCCTCAGCACCATCTCTGCTGCAGTAGCTTCACTTTCAGTGAATGCAGGGTTTGAAATCCTGGCAGGTACTCCATTTCCAGGGGACACATGGGCAATGAAAGGGTGACCCATAAGGATCACAGACGCATTTGCAACACTACATGTACTCTCAAACCCTTTACAGTGTGTTGTCAGTTGTTCATTATGCTCTATCAAGGGTATCTTGATAGAGTGAATCACAATGCCATTTGAATGTGTGGAGAACAGAACTCACATCCCTTCACTAAAAGCATCCCAATGCTGGTGCAAAGGAGGATTTTGCTAACCCAATATGGAATTCAGCCAGTATAACAGGAATAAAACATCACTTTCTTTTCCTTTTATAATTATTTTTGCTCACCTCAGCAAGAATTATGTTTATTAATAGCACAAACCAAGGAACCAGAGTAGGAAGATGTTCCCAATATGTTTAGGAAATCCAAACCACTCACCATTAACCCAGCAAACCCACAAGGCAAGCTGGCAGTTTTCTGGCTGTAGGAACTTCCCAATTATTTTTGGTTTGTAGGTGGTAAAGACCTATTTGAGGAATATTCATTGTGAAATCAGGTTCTATCTGTTTGAAGCTTGGGTTTTACTTCTTTACTTTCAATGAAAAGTCACTGCTTGAGTTATCAATTCTAATTTCGGGTTTGGTGGCTGTCGTCTCCCCCACCATGGTGTAAGGTCGCCGTGTAAAAAAGAAATGATACTTCATTTCTGTTTCTTGCTGGCAGACAAGTCTGGAAGTGTTTTACTTGGAAGTACTCAGAGAACATATTGGAAAACCAGAAAACATAAGGAAAAGGCTGTTCTTGCCAACAGATTTTCCTTTTCTGTCCCACTTGAGAGCAACAGCTATAAATGGCTGTGAACTTCTGCCTTCAGCATCAATGCAATGGATGAATGAATGGCCTTCAGGCTTTGTATAAGACGGAGTGCTAAGGTAGGTCTTTACTGTGATATTCATAAAGAAACAGCTTCTCTGCTCTAAATCTTTAACACCCATACTAAAAATAAAAAAAAACAAATATTCATTGTTTTATGGACCTCTTACAAGTGAAAAAAAAAACCAAACCAAAACAAAACCAGAAACAATTTCAGTGGCATAAAGATGAAACTATCTCCAAACTTCAACTCCCTGCCCCTTGGACTATAGTAATACTTTAACTTATAAATATTTTAAAAGAAGAATTGCTATTACTCTTGATCACTCAGCTCCTACAAGTTTTATTCCAAATTGCAAGATACATTGGCAATGTTCTTCCCACATTAATGAGTGATACATTGATGTCTCCTACTCCCTGATAAAGTGTTTCCTTAGCTGATGCACTGGCTTCGTGGAAAGGAAGTGGTGCATTGAATAAGGACATCTGAGGCAGGGCTATCATTTTTCCCCAGTTCCTGTACCAAGGCACTGCTATTTGCTGATTCTAAGATGAGAATTTGAACTACTCCCTGTGTCTATTTTTACTGTGTTATTTAGCTCAAGTCTGCAAGAGATTTTGACATCAACTCACAGTACCTTTTAGCCAAGAGACATTTTTTAGCTAATACATTGCTATGTTTCAACCAGCAGTGGCATTACCTTCTCTTAAAGTGCACCCATCCTATCATTAAAAGAAGAATCAAAGTTAAGTATTCTGTATACACATGGTATTTGAATGTAAGGAATGTTGATTACCTACAGGTTAGCCTCTTTAACATTTTGGTTTGTCTTGGGGCAGGGAGGGAAAGAGAAGAATAAAAGCCTTCTGATAATTTGTAGAGGAAATCAGACACTGGTTGAAATCTGGTTCTGTAATTCAACGTTTTCACCAAATCCTGCAAGAAGTTTTGAGTAATGGCAGAAATACTACTTGTAGTATAGATGTGCCCTTTCATCTTAGGTTTGGAATGTCAAGCTTACTTCATTACTGACTTCAGGCAGGTCTTTTAGCTATATTGGATACATGTCTGAGTGCATGAAGATACTAAATCTGGTGTTCCCTATATTTTCTAGAAAAAGGTGACTGGTCCCTTGCTTACTGGATGGCAGCAGGGGAGTTCATAATACTTGGACTCAAAAACCACCTGTGAAGCGTCCCTTCCACTCCCCTGAACTCTTCCATTCCACACCAGCAAGCTCAGGAATGCTTTCCTCCTCTACTCTCCTTTTTGATGATGTGCAGTTTCAGGGGTAGAGGGAGGTGAGCCGCATCCTGCAGGTGAGCAGAATAGAGGTGGGAACTGTGGCTGGTGCCACATTCCCCTTTGCATATGCTACAGGGGCTGGAGCAGGGTCTAGCTCCCAGAGAAACCTGGAATCAGCAAGTTTAAACCCATTCTCAGCAAATTATGTGCCAGTTTTCAAGCAAAACTGCAGCTGATGTTTCTGTTGTCACATGAAAAACAGTTCGAACTTTTTTGCCTTTTATCAGAATAATTGGTTTCTTCAAACTTGTAAAGGAAATGGTGTCATGAGGAGATGGGAAGGAACAGATGTGGGAGCTGGGAGAACAGGAAGACAGCATTAATTACACAGAGCCTGACAGGTAGAGGAGAAAATTTTACACGTTTCAAAAGGAAAAGAATTAGCAGATGACTGAGAGCAGGGAAAACTGGTAATTTCTTTGAGCTGTTAAATGGTTTGCCAACCTCTTTATGGAGCTCCGTGTGTTAGAAAGAAACCAAAAACAATCAAAGCAGCAGCCTGTAAATATCTAGATTATCATATTTCTGAATATTTACAAAGTTCTAGGTATGGGAAATGTTTGTGCTTTGTGGCTTTGAGTTCTTGTGTTAAAATAGAATAAATTGACAAAACCCGCAGGCACCTTAGCTGGCCTTGCTGTTTTACTATCCCCATATATCCAACTCTCTCCTGGTAAGAAATGCAAGGGTTGTCTCCATGGTAATGTCTATGGAAATTTCTAGCTTTAAAACTACATACTTTCAGTAGTGCAGAGTTTAGTAAGATTCATGTAGAACACATTATATCCCTGATATATAGTAGGGAAATGAAACATGCAACTCGGTAGTGTTAAATGATAAGCACATGTGTTTCCACCTCCCTTGGCAGAATCTGACAGCCTTCGGAACACTTCCAAACAAGCACAAACAGACCCAGGCATTAGGTTTCAATGTGCACCCTCACTAGTATAAGAAAAGATGGTGACTTCTGAAATTCTAATGGTTTAAGATTACCTTTAACCCCAGATATTTCTTCCTTTGTGTAGAAATCAAAGCCTGAAAAAATAAACCTTTGTTTTGTTTTTACATCACAAGCATCACTTGGCAGAAGCTGTGCTCTAAATTTTGAACAATTTATTCTTTTTTTCCAGGTTTTTTTGTTGTTGTTCTTTTTTTGTTAAGGAAGGGGGAAATGCTCTTTACTCTTTTTTAAAAGTTTAAAGTGTATTTCCCAGAAAACAGCTCTGAAATACTGTGCCACTGAAGACCCACACACACTGTATCATGTATGATTCTTCTCATAAAAGCCCAGCTTTATGGAAAAAAGTACTGACACAGAGATCAAAAACAGTTCCTACAGGTCAGGAACAGAACTCCTCTGACAGTTATTAAAGTTCAGTGTATAGGCAGTTGGGAGCCATTAACTTTTCTTTTTTAAGGGGGTTGCTTCAAAAAGTCATTAAAAAGGCTTCTGAAATTTGACAGTTTTCTTCTGGTATACAGAGAGGAAAATCAAAAGGGCCAAAGTGCCAAAGGAGGTAGAGCAAGCAAAGGCTCTGCCAGCCCATTACACAAGGAAGATGGAGGAATTGTTAGATCCTCAACAGGAAAGGAGGCAAATAACACAAAGAAAACACAAAGAGTAAATCATCTGTCTGCACCAAACTTTGCACATCAGGCTACCTGTGCCCGGGTACCCATTGCTTTAGCATCAGCAGAGGAAGGTCCAGGAAAAAAAATACAGGTCAAAGAACACTAAGATAAATGAAAAGCATTCAACACATCAAGGCATGCTAAAATCATTCCTGGTGAACTTACTAGCCATTAGTAACTGTCTTTAATATCCTGTGGAATGGGTGAGAACTCAAAAGACTTAGGATGATGACCAGGGAAAGCTTTGATACTTTGATACACAGAAAAATACTAGGAGGGATGATTTAAAACTTTCCATTACATGATTGAGAAAACAAAATAAGAAAGGAAAAGAAAAAAAATAAAAAAAACAACCCAAACCAGACTGTTGGTTAAGATTAAACCATACAAACCCAACCATGATTCAGTACCCCTGTGAAACCCAGGCTGGCCTCACACTGAAAAGCATGAGCAGAACTCAACTGAGAGTGAAATGGAATAAAAAGTGACATTTGTAAAATGCCAAAGAGCATCCTGGGAAGAGAAAATAAAAGGCAAAACGAAGGCTACCAAGCTAAGCAGTGAGACAGGCCACAGGAAACGAGACAAATTCACATTGTGAATACCAAGCATTTCCAGGCAATAAAGCCCACAACACCATCACATACAACACTCCAACCTCACAGCAAAGGACTCTTTAGTTACAGTGTAACCACAACCTGTGGCACCAGTGTTCCCAGCAATTCCCTTGAGAAAGGGGCTCTTGGACCACTGCTGCATGTGAGGTGCTTTGCAGGAGACAGGGTTTGGGGTGCTAAAATAATTACAGGTAGCTCTTCCATAGTCACAGTCTCTCTGGGAAATTATTATGCAGCTGCTAACTGCATAATCTCTTTAATCAGCAATATCAAAATATATTCTTGAGTAAGACACACAGAGATTTTAATTAAACACAAATAAAACCTCAAAAAAAAAATCCAGTTATAGATCTGCAAAACCAGCTACTGTCCTTTACATTATTTGCCCCACAGGTTTTATGGTTGTTATCAAAAATACCAGATTTACTCATAGCAGCGAGTACACAACTGCCTTCACAAATAGGCTGAAGTTATTAGGATGTTAATAAAAGAGCTAAGCAATGTGTGTTTCACCAGCTGGTTGCAGTTGTGTGTTGAACAACCCCAAAACAGAAAAGGTGATTACCTGCACTTCCAGCTTGTGTCTGCCCCAACAGATTACATGGGACAAGGCAAATAGAGAAAACGAACAGAAATGGAAAGGGGGAGAAGCTGGAAGAGATGAAAGGTAAAAATAAGGGTGAAAAAAAGGATTGAAAACTCATTGTACATGTCAAAATTATCTGGCAAGATTTGAGATTCAAAGGCAAAGAGCTTCACAGCTGAGGACACTACAGCCCTTATGTATCAGGACAAGGTTAAGCACAAGAAATGGCTGCAACTTTTTCAATCACTTTAATTTAAAAATACAGTATGCCCGAACTGATGTTTATGTGAAAGGGCTGATGTAAAAACCTTCCCGAGCTGACAGAACATGAACCTGAAAAATACTTTTCATTTTGAAATGTAAAGAAAAAAAGTTAAAATTCAAACTTGATACAAATCAAAGCGCTTTGCAATGACCAGAAGATGGAACATATTACTTTCAGAAAAAGCAACAATAAAGAAACAAAACCACCTCAATTCAGGAATGGAAAATTTCTGGTATTTTGCAGGACTGGAAAACAATTTCACTCACGGGTTCCTGAGGGAACCTAGAAGAAAACTGGATATTCAATTTATAAAAAGCAAGAAAAGAACCTATTGCAATGTTACCTTTGGCTATGAAAGATATAAATGAAAGTAAGTCAGATTCAGAACAGCAGCAGTCAAACATGCTTCCACATTTTATGACTGACATGTAAAGTGCTTCATCAAGTTTCTCTTGCCATTCAAAGCTTTATGCTGTTAAGGGTCAATAACAGTCAAATGTCAAGGTACAAAACAGAAAGCATGGAATGTGGAAAACTACAGTAAATTAAAAACCTGCCAGGCTTCAAAACTCACAGCAAGTGATGTAGGAGCTGGAAGATGGACAAGTGTCCGCAGCTATGGCTAACAGCTAATATTCTGTCTAAAAACATACAGTTTAGACTACATTTGTACCAAAGCAGTGAGAAAGTGATGAAGGGTTTTACTGTAGTTATTCTGAGGAATGAAAAGATATCACAACAAACATCCGTAAGGCAGACTGGAGAGAGAGAGTTACCACCGGCATTTCTGGAGAAGGACTATGAAAAGCTATAAAGGTGACTGTGCAAGAAGGCCAGCACCTTTCCCTAAACAGTTTGAAACAGATATTTTAATTCCACTGTATTTTTAAAGTATCTTAATATCATTTGGGGCAGGGTATTTTTATAGAATCATAGAACCATAGAATAGTTAGGGTTGGGAAGGACCTTAAGATCATCCAGTTCCAACTCCCCTGCCATGAGCAGGGACACCTCACACTAAACCATGCCACCCAAGGCTGTGTCCAACCTGGTTTTGAACACCGCCAGGGATGGAGCACTCACAGCTTCCCGGGGCAACCCATTCCAGTGCCTCAACACCCTCACAGTAAACAATTTCTTCCTTAGATCCAATCTAAACTTCACCTGTTTAAGTTTGAACCCATTGTCCCTTGTCCTGTCGCTACAGTCCCTAATGAAGAGTCCCTCCCAGGCAGCCCCCCTCCAGATACTGGAAGGCTGCTATGAGGTCTCCTCGCAGCCTTCTCTTCTCCAGGCTGAACAGCCCCAACTTTCTCAGCCTGTCTTCATATGGGAGATGCTCCAGTCCCCTGATTATCCTCGTGGCCTCCTCTGCACTTGTTCCAACAGCTCCATGTCCTTTTGATGTTGAGGACACCAGAACTGCACACAATGCTCCAGGTGAGGTCTCACAAGAGCAGAGTAGAGGGGCAGGATCACCTGCTGGTCATGCTCCTTTTGATGCAGCCCAGGATACGGTTGCTTTCTGGGCTGTGAGCACACACTGCAGTCAGCTCATGTTCATGCTCTCATTGAAAGTGAAACCAATGTCACATCTTGCTAATTCAATATATTTGTATGCAGACATCCTTAAGCATAACACCAATCTTTCATATTATGAATTTGGGAAGGTCCTTTTAGCTCTGTTTTACTTCCTAAACAAAGTCCAGGAGACATCCTCTGTGGTTTAGTTTCCCACCTTATTCAGATCTCCCAGCACTGTGTTTCAGCCAGACCGTGGCAGAAAGATCTACCAGGCACCAGCCAGCATGCTCTTTAGTGTTTGAAGAAGATTATTCTCATGTTTGAAGCCATCCATGTCTGTAAGGAACCACTTTGGAAAGCTCTAAATATTGACCAAAGGTAAAGCAGAAAAACTCTGAAACGATGAAATTCCAAAGCAACACAATTACATACATAACCCCTCTGGACTCTAACCTGGGTGGACAGATCCTTTCCACATGATCTCAGCAGTTCATCCAAACATCTCATGGTAGATTTTATTGCTACCCTATGTACCTTCCCACCTGTTTGAATCTTGTTACATATAAATAAACTTCTTGACTCCAGCCTAGTAAATTTGTGTGGCTTGCTAACTCCTTTTCCTTTGTCCTTATTTTGTGCTATCTATCAGACAAATATGCAAGTAACATTTTCTGTCATACTAAAAGATTAACTGTAAACAGAAGAGAAACAGAGTTCTTTGCTGCAGCACAGATTTCTCATGTACTAGCAGCATATTTAGCATCACAAAAAAAGATCATATGAACTGTGAAGAAATGGTAATAAAACAGAACACAAAAATGTTAAAAAGAATTCTAGTTATACTGTGATAAAACAAAGGCAAAAGTCTAAGCAGAAGGGGGAAAAAAGTGAACTATCTGCATAGAAAGCAGGATGTGATTGGAACAAATAATACATATCAGAAAGAGAACAGAAGAATGAAACTATGCACATAACTTTTAAATTGATAGTATTTTCAGTGTGATGGCTTCAATAATATACAGTGCTGATGAAGACTAAAAGAAAAACTTGTTGAGTAAGACCTCCTTTGGTCTGAGGATGTGAGTTCTCTTCTCTGTTAATTACGAGCAGCTCACAATGTGGAGGCTGCTGTCCCAGGAGCAGACCCTTGCTGCAACCTTCCCTTCAGCATAAAGCCAGGTGGGTTTGTATTCTGTCTCTTTGAGACGGACGTCACTGGTACCATTGGTATGCTCTTCCTGCTCACAGGCTTGCTTTAGGCATGTTCAACAGGACTGAGAAAGCTGTGAGACAGCTGGGTTATGGATCCCAAGCAACTGCTGGCTCCTCTTCAGGGAAAGCAGTGGTGATGCTCACATAGGACCTGCTTGGAGTCATGAAGGGGCCACCAGTCCCCATATGAGCCATGGCCATTGGAGTGGTGATGCTCACATAGGACCTGCTTGGAGTCATGAAGGGGCCACCAGTCCCCATATGAGCCATGGCCATTGGAGTGGTGATGCTCACATAGGACCTGCTTGGAGTCATGAAGGGGCCACCAGTCCCCATATGAGCCATGGCCATTGGTGTTGCACATCAGAGTGACAACACTGTGAGGTCTGCTTTCCTCTCAGGTGTTTGAACAGGACGGTTGCTGATGGGTAGAGAGTTATTCTGCTTGTTGTCTGAGAGGCATTGCAGTATTTGGAGGCTGGAACTAGGTAATATTTAAGGAACAAGTTATTTAGCTATTTTTATGATTTCTTTTTGTTTGTTTGTCAGCAACTCCATCCTTCAAGCTGGAGAGAGAAGGAAGAGACAGGAGAAACAAAATACCAACCTGGTAGTCCGTGCAGGACAGCTGGCCCCACATACTAGCATGTATCCAAATGCAGAGGAAGCTGGTGTTAATGTGATTTTTGAGGTAGGGTTCATGGAGGAACCAGGTACACAGGAAAGGCTGTAGTTAACAGCTACATTTATGGTAAGTCATACCTCAAGAATCAGTTCTTTCCTTCTTCCACAAATTTCAGGTATTTGGGTCATCTTCTTGGTTAGTGTTTTAAGGCAAAACTAAGCACCTTTCAATTTTTTTTTCCATAATAAATCAACATTATTTATTCAATGGATAATTAAATTCTCTGCCTCCATTACAGGAACTATGACACAAAGAAAAAACAATTGTAGTTCTTATTCTCCCCCATCAGTTAATATGAAGAGATTACCCCATTTATAGAAAGAAATCTCTGAATCAGTTCAAGAAGAAGGAAAAATCAATGAAGTGAAGTTGATTTTTATATTTCAATGAATGTTCAGAGAGACATACACTTCAGTAATCTAACAAACATGTATTTTACGAACACAATGTATTCAGCACTAGTATTAGAATACTGAATAAAACATGCTTAAAATGCAAAAGCGCTGTGAAAAACATTTCAGAGTGCACAGCTCTCAGGTAACAGCAGAGATGAATGACAATTCTGTATTTGTCTATTCCAGTCTTAAGCAACTGAAACAAACATCTATTTCAAAGAAATTTAAGGAAAAACGTCAAATTTACCTACATGACTTGAATTCCATGAATGAATATATCTCTTACAGCATGCACAAAGTGATAAGGCTTACATAAATGCCCTACATCATCCAAGTAGTCACTTTCTGATCTTCAAAATCCAACAGAATTATTTATAGCTTTGTATGAAATATTCATGGAAAAGTGTCCAATTCCTGGGATTTCTGCTAAAGAGTAATTTAACTTGGTTTTTCGCATTTCTTACTATCATGATAATTTAGGTCAGGCAAGAGCCAACAATATCATTTGTCTAAAAAAAAAATGTGACCAATATTACAAAGTCTTGACATTTGTGGTACATATTTTGTAAAAAGCATAATATGCAACAGGCCCAACCCAAGCCAATCAAGTTAATAGCAATATCTATTAACAAAGATGAAGACTTGTAAGCTACCTTTTTAATTACAACAGCTGACTCAGTAGTTCACCCCATATCCAATGCCACATCATATTGTGCAGTAGCAAGTATTTATTTCCTAGTTCCAGTAATAAAACAAATAAATCCTGTCATATCCCTCTCCTAGTGCCTGCAGGATGCATTGAAAGTCTCTTTTCATTTAACTCTTAGAACAACAAATGCAAAGGCACAGGAGAGACATAACTGGTGCTATTGGGCTGAATGCAGTGAATGCTGTAAGCAAAAATGTGTGGAGTCATCTCAAGTGCTGTTGAACATGGGCCAAATTATGTAATCATTATGCCAACATATTTTACCATAACTTCAATTATATTTACTTGCTAAATACATTCCTGTTTCCCCATCTTTAATATTTTTATCTATTTTTCTGAATAATATGATCACCTTTAACTCTATGCAATAAACATGTAAAAGACCTAAAGCAACAGATGGTAGTGAACATTAAAATACAATTAATATATATATGTATTTAAGGAATGTATATATATTTCTTACAAAGAAGAGTTTTCTTCAGAAAGTTTTAAATTGACATTTTCACCTTAAGTAGCTGTGATTTTGTGACCACCAGATGTCATAAAAACATCTACATTCCAACTAGCAAGCAGAAACTGCTTCCATCCCCTCTCCTCATGCAAGCTTTGCTCTGCAACTGCTTTCTTTCTGCAGAAAGAAAACTGGACTTAACTGTATGTTATTCAGTCTGGTGAGGTGTCTGGTAAAGAAACAAGTAAATGGAAATGCCTTAAAACATCCGAAGCTTTCCACAGCTGTGCTGTCCCCACAAAACCCTGACCTGACATAACAGAGTTGAGGTTGACAGCAGAAACCAGAATTCTGACCCCACTCCAACATTATTTTGTCCAGCAGAGCTCAGTCCCAGTTTTCCTATCATTGACCTCCCCAGTTTATGGCTGCCCTTGGGTTAAAGCTTCTGCCTGTGTGATCCCAGCCACCAAAACCACACTGGGCAGCTGCACTCACCATCCCCCTGACATCTCTCTGTCCTGCTGTTGGTCACTCTCAGCTTGATGGATGGCTACTCCTCTGCCCGACAGAATCCATCTTGGTCCTGAGCATCTCCAGGCTGTTCCTACCCTCCATACCAAGTAATGATGATCATTTTGGCAGAACCACTCTGACATGCCCCAACACAGACAGTACTAAAAAAGCCTCAAAGCTAATTTATGCTCCTGCCCTCCTTGGATTGTATTTGTAAAGATGTGTACAAAGAGTGATAGAGTGCACCATTTATGTATTTCAGTTTGCATAGCTCATAATATTGTAAAAGAGATCAGTATTCTCATCCTAAAAAAAAGAGTTAATCAACGGTAACTAATAAAACCTACAAGTAAGAATTTTAAAATGCTTTGAATATGATAGTTATGTATCTAAAGAAGCTATATCTCTAGACAAACACATATGACAGATATAAATATTACATATGAACTACTTAGGCAACCACACAGAAAAGCACTTCTTAAGAACAGTGCTGACTAACAATCTAAAGTCCCAAAGTTTTCAAGCTAGTTAAAATACTCCTCTGAAGGTTATCATACTAATTCATTTTCAAAAATTATTACTGCACTTAAAAGCACAGTGGTTTTCAAGACACATACCTCATGCTCCTGTTCTCTTTCTGCTCATGTCTACTTTATCATTTTGCATATTTTATATGTATTTATAATTAAAAAGCAGCCTTGGCTGCACAGTAAGTCCTAAAACGTATTATTGTATATCATATACTGCACGGATGTAATGGGTAAAGACTAGGATATATTTACTTCACCTCGAGAAAACCATTTGCACACAGCAAAATGGGAATCAGAACAATGTACCATAATGTCAAGTAGTAGAACAAGAAGAATCAAAAATCACCTATCTTTTACATCAGGTTGTCATTACTGTTTTAAATAATACATCTCAAAAAAAATTTTTGCTGGTAATTGAAAGCAAGCAACGTTCTCAGGAAGCTGGTGTTTTTCCCACTGCTACCAAATAATTTAGGATGGCACATAATATTTTGACAGTGCATATATGCAAGTGTGTGTGTGTGTGTCTCTGTCAGGCAGAAATTCTACTCCAAGACAAAGGCTCTGTGAAAAGTGCAATACATAATGACATCAAAGGCTCCAAACCCTGAGGAGGTCAAGCTGAGACCAAAAGTGTAATGCTAAGAATCATCTTAGTAAAAGATCATCTTTGTTAGCTAACAAAATAGGATAAATTAGGTGTAATTTCAAATTCTGACTTCTTAGCCTCAATAAAACAAGCTCAACGGGAATTCTAGGGAGCTGAAATTGTTTTATTAATAAGGATGTTGCTTTTGATTTAGATTGCCAGAAGTTCTAGGCTCCGCATGTTTCAAACAAGACAGTCTGTATAGCACCACTGAAGTCTTCATTGCTATTTCATGTTTTCTATACCAAAGCCAGGTATGAACTCTGAATTTCAGAAATTGAGAGCAAAACAAGGTCGAGAGTACCCTGGTAATAACTTTTGCAAAGATGAGTCAAAAATTAATAGGAAACCTTCAGATCAGCTCAGTCTTACTAGGTGCAGACCTTTACTGCGAATGGATTTACTAGTTTCAGTTTACACTGCTAGCATAAATGGCACTTAGATTAACCTCCAGGCATTTTGGTTTTCCTTATGCTGGAGGCAGTTAAACATTACATACAGACATACATGCAGAGCTCACATCTGTTCTAACCCCAATAGGAAATTTTCTTCAAATACTGTCCCCCTCCTACAAATAGAATAACGTTTCACTAACATAAATATTCAGGAAATGTTAATTACTTTTGCCCAGTTGATTGCTTGAGAAAAGCAAATGTTCTGCTTTCTGGTTTCAGAAGGAAAGATGGTGGCTGAGACCAGCTGATCTCCTGTTGTCTTCTGACCCTTTTGGCTGTGCGCAGTCCCCAGTACTCGGTTGTCACCTCCCATCTTATCACATTGTCATTAAAACACTTCAGACTAGGGACTTTGTCCTTCTCCTTCAAGGAGCTGCTTAAGAAAATGCATCCTAATATGACCTATAATAATTCCTTTGCTGCTGGTAATAAATATTGTGAAATCGCTGGAGAATGTTCCTGTGAGGAGATAAAGGACACAAGGAAGAGGAAGGTTTCTGTATGGGCTTAGCCATAGCTGCCTGGTATCTCTTTGGTCTCCCTCAGGAGAATCTGGCTGCAGATCTACATAGATATTAACTAAAATTACAGTCCACATATTCTGATTCTCTTCTTTCTCTCTGCCTCTTTCCATCCCCTTTCATAATCGCATTTAAACCCTGAAACTCAATAGACCTCTCTCCAACCTCATGTAAACGTAAGTTCACATTCTTATGACGTTTTATACCAATTTGGATAATGAGGTTTGATGCACATCTGTAGCACCACCATGTCACTGAATCAGTTTTTATTTCATTAAAAACTCAAATCAAAAATGTGATTTGGTGGGTTGTAAAAAGATAGATCAAAACTAAAAGGCAACCTTTCATCTACCTACCAGAGAAGAAAGGAAGGAAAACAGTTGAGTTTTGACAAAACCTGCCATAAGTCAGCAATTATTCGTTAGAGGAAACTTTATTTTAGTATAAATATGTTAAAACTCCTTATATATGTAACAAAAAGTTTCTTTATCATTTTTTATAAGAATTAATTGCCTCCGTATTATAGAACTCCACCTGTTCTAACAAAAAAGTTACCATTAAATAAAGAAGCAGCATTCAGAAATTCAAAAAACATGTTAATAGCAATATTATGAATACAAGGAAACCATGCATGCATTTTAAAGTTGTGCATTCTACTCTCATAGGGCTGTTACATTTACTTTGCATCTTCACTTTTCTTTAAAAAAATAAATATGGTATTTACGTATTTGACAAAGCAGAGTGAAGGAACCTCATCTTCAGGACCTTGCATGATAAAAATAAAGTCAAAGAATTATAACCTCAAGAGACACAGTTAAAAGAAACAAGAAAATCCTTTTGCATAACATAACAGTTTTTCCTTCTCCTTTTAAAGTTCCCCTCCACACAGACACTTCATTTTGTTGGATTCTTTGCAGTGGGTGGGAAGCATCATCGTTACATTTTTCTTGCAATAGCACAGACTGCAGCCTGAAACACTGACCCAGTGAAGCCAAAACCCAAAAATGTTCGGATTTGGGGGATTTTGCTCAAAATAAAATCTGAAAAACATCTGAAGTCAAGGTTGCTGCAGAGCAACATTGGTGCACAGATCAGCCCTGCCACAACAAATGCTGTTTTCCAGGAAAAGTAAGAAACCCAAAACAAACCCAACACACAAAAAACCCCTGAACCTTACCTAGCCTGAGCAGTAATTGAAACATAGCAGACTGAATGTCCACAGAAAAATATCACCATGCTCAAAAACTCCTCGAGCCAAGCAGCACTGGATATAAAAGCTATCATCTCAATACTTTGTAAAAACAGAAGAGCAGAGATGAGGCTTCAGGGAATATAGGAAAAACATATAAATTAAGTGTCATGGCAGCACAAGCACAGCAACTATTGGAAGGAGCAGTAAAGCAAACTGCAAACAGCATAAAAGAACAAATTACAGACCACCTACTGAAGATGGATTTCTAGTTGTTGGGATTTAAATGTACCGGTTAGGCTGGGAAGATCAGAATCCAAACAAGTTAAAAAACTTGTGGTGTTTTCTGGCCCAAGAAAGGCAACTATTCAGGCTCCAATTCTGAATTCCAAGTGCAATTCTGAATACACCTGCAAAAGACTTTTCTGCTCAAAAGACATTTCTGTTTAATGGCAACATATACAGGTAGGTCATGACAGGTCTAGTTCAACATCTTTGTCGCTGACATGGACAGTGGGATTGAGTG
>NDXB01019323.1:0-22831 GCA_002631895.1 Agapornis roseicollis
CACAGGCACAGGTACAGGTACAGGTACAGGTACAGGCAGCGGCGCCAGGCCCCACCGTGCCCTCCCGCGCCATCTCAGCGGGCAGGGCGCAGGCAGCCCCGTACCTTGGTCATGCCGACGCCCACCACGAACACCCGCCGATGCATCATGATGGCGGCGGTGCCCCTGCGCCCGCTCCCCTCCGGCCGCCGCACCGCCGGGCAGCCCAGCGCGAACGCAGAGCGACGGGGCGGGGTGAGCGCCCGGCAGGCGTGAAGCCACCGCGCCTCCCGCCCCTCCTCTTAAAGCGCAGTGCCCCCTCCAGCTGCCTCCCGAGGCTCGTCCCCGCGGGCGGCGGATCCCGGAGCCATGATGCGGCTGGGCCGGGCGGGACGCGAGCTGCTGCGGTGGGGCCATGGAGGGGCAGCCCCGCGGCGGGGCGCGGAGGTGCTGGTGAGCGCGGCCGGCGGGGAGAGCAGCGGTGAGTGCGGCGAGACCCGCCCCACCCGCGCCCCCGGGGGACGCGGGCAGGCCCCGGCGCTCCTTTGCCCCCGGTGCTGAGTGGGGCAAGGCCGGTCCCGTGGTGCTGCAGGCGGGAGGAGAGCGTCGGTGCTCTTCGTTGTACCGGTTCCAGGTCAAAACACACCGGCTCCGGACCCGGCGCTGCTGGCACCGCGGGTCCCCAGCTCCTGCGGCGGGCCCCGGCTGCACCCGAGCTGTTCCTCGTAGCCCAGCAAGTGACCGACCGTGCTTACGGTATCTTTGGTTCAGGCTATGCCTTGTTGCCTTTTTCAAGGGCACAGCTGCCAAATAAATAACTAGGCCCATTTTTAAAAGTGATATATGCAGGAGATACTAAAGTAAGAAGTTCTGGACTGCATACCTTAGATTTTTCTGGTCTCAGTGATGCACAGTGCTAAAGGTAGGGTAGGACCAGGGCATGTCTCTGCATGGGACAAGAAGCAGCAATTTGAGTTTTGGTGCAGGTTGCCACTGAAATTACTTTATGATAAGAGCAACTGCTGCAAGAGCTTGTGAACACTTCCTGGTAGTTTTGCATATACATGAATGTAGGTCTTGGAATGGTGAGCTTCCATTGCTTGCAGGTGCCTGTTACCTGTGTCTCTTGTTCACTGACTGGCTGCTGGCATAGGCAGAGAAATAAGACACAGACATCCCAGCAGGCCAGAAGGAGCAAGTGTGACAGATGTGAGGAGCATCTGTGCACCTGCAACAGCAGCAAGAGCACCTGCCAACATTAAGGCCTGGGAAGTGAGCAGAAGTCCAGACAACGAAATGGGAGAGAGTTTTCTTGCCAAAGCATACAGAAAACATTGGATAATGATTTACAAAACACAAGTGCAAGGGAGAAGTAGGTGGATGCTGTGGTCTTAGTTTTCTGCTTGGACTTACGAACTTTGAGTGAAGTCCTTTCAATGATGAGCTTCCCAACTAGAAATTAAATGGAGCTGCAATTCAAAATGGCTCTGAGGCATGAAGTGAGGGTGACCGGGTTTGTGCGGCTCTCATTCAAACAGCAATCCCAGGAGGATGATTTTTGTAATTAATCATAGAATCATAGAATAGTTTGGGTTGGGAGGGACCTTAAAGCTCATCCAGCTCCAACCCCTACCACAGGCAGGGACCCCTTCCACTAGAGCAGCTTGCTCCAAGCCCATGTGTCCAACCTGGCCTTGAGCACTGCCAGGGATGGGGCAGGCACAGCTTCTCTGGGCACCCTGTGCCAGCGCCTCAGCACCTGAAGACTGGGCAAGAAAAACTGAATTTAGTTGTGTTTTAAACAGAAACCTAAGATGGATCATTTGGGTTTGGGTTGGTTTTTTTCTCTCCCTGCAATGATTCTAAGATACATGTACTTGGATGTCATTTTCTTTTTAAAAGTCTGCTTTATTTATTTATGTTATTCACAGCGCTGCTGAATTTCACAGCTATCCTGCATAACTGGGTTCCACAGACATGGTCACCACCTCCACTTCTAAATAACTAATTGGTTTAGAATACACTCTATATGCATTTTGAGGAAAGAGAAGATGCAGCACATGCAGATATTGTTCCCAGTTGAATTACTGTGTCAGAGAACTTAAATGAAGTATAACTGAAATTGTCTCCTATTACTAAGGTATTGCTGAAATCCTAATGAACCGACCCTACGCGAGAAATTCATTGGGAAAAGTATTTGTAAATGAAGTGAGTATGGGCCTGGCCTGTGAACGTGTTTGGAATCATGATCAATAACTAACTGCAGTTAGAACAGTAGTGGGAAATCTGAAACAATAACTTGCTCTTTTGCTGAAGAGTGGGCAGGTTAGCCTGAAGAAAAGAGGTCATGGTGTGTTGATACTGCACTATCAACATCCCATGCGCTATTAACTAATAACTGGAGTTATTTTAGTTAGCCAACTCAAGTGAGTGTCCTTACTTGCATAATTACAGGGGAGTTTAAGGTACAGGAAAGGTTCATCTCTGAATGGAAGAAAGATGCAGAAACATCTCATTCTGAGGGTGTTGTGGAAGGATTCTCCTGGCTCCACATATGTGATTTCCAGGGAATTCCTGGCCCCTGCAGGGGCAGAATAAGAATTTTTATCACAGATTAGGAGCTTGCTGTAATTCAGGTATACAGATTGAGGTGCTTACAAGTTTTGCTTCTCTTGTTTGTACTCCCTCTCTCATAGCTGTTCAGTGCTCTGGAACAGCTCCGCTTTGATGAGAAGGTTCGTGTGGTGGTGTTCAAGAGTGAGGTGAAAGGTGTCTTTTGTGCTGGTAAGTGACAAAGGTTCTGCAAGCTTGCAAGTGTTGATGGCTCTTAGGGCTGTGGGCTGATCAGATCATGCAGGAAAGCAGCTGGAAATGCATGACAGAAGAATAGGCTGCCTTTTATGTAGCAAATAGCAAACATTGTTCTCTCTTTCTGCCTCTTGGCTTGCTTTGGTGATGAAGATGTGAAGGAGTGAGCTGCACCAATAGTGCTACTATTTGTTTTTCATTTATAGCTGTCTTCAAGCACAGGTACCTCTGCTATTGGGAGTCCTTGGTTTCCAGTTTTATGGATTATCATTACATACAGTGATTCATGCTCTCTGAAATCTGTTCAAAGGGCACAGAAGAACAGCCTAGCCACTGCTTCAGCCAAAACAGCCCCATTCCAACCTCCACTGACATTACTTAACCAGAACACTGTATTGTGACTTCTGAAATGGTCTGTGCCCCAAGAGAGACAGGAGGGAATGCGGTTCAGATGTCTTTTCCCTGTTCCTGGATTCTAACCTTTTAATCCTCTGTTTAGGTGCAGACTTAAAGGAACGTGCACAGATGGATGATGCAGAAGTTGGGCACTTTGTTAAAAGGCTGAGGAATCTCATGGATGAAATAGGTAAATCATTATCTCAGGAAATTTGTCCTTGACTGCCTGTACCGAGACATTCAGGAATGCTGCAGGAGGGGAAGGATGCTAGGCCCAGCAAGTTACCCGTTTAGGGGTAGCTTCCCAAGTGGCTCCAGCTTATGTAAGAAACAAAGATCATATTAGACTTAACTACCAACTATCCTAGTGCCACTCCAAACACGGGATGTCTTATCAGTGATGAAGAGTAGCATGCACACATGCATATAGTATCTGCTACAACAAAGGATACTATACGCAGTTCTGTGTATTTCTTGGGAGACAATGCTAGATGAAATCAGCTCTGTTGTTCGTCCCAATTTCAATACATGCTCAGAAGTACTCATCATGTGGCAATGACCTAAGAACACGGATTTGGATCTCTGGATGGATTTGCTACAAGGATTTGTTAAATGTCAGAGGTGTTGTACCTATAGCCCTCCTCCCCACCTCTTTTTTCTCCTCCCTGAAAGAAGTATGGGCTTCTGCAATTGATTTTCAGCCTCTATTTCTGACTTCTTCTGCTCTCACTAGGGAGGAACAAAGCGAAATCTGGTTAAAATAACAGTAAGAATTGCACTGATTAAAAACCAAACAACGGTGTAGAGAGAATGACCCTGTCTCTCAGATCAGAGAAGCAGTTGTGGGTGCAGGGGATAGTTACAGCATAGAACTAGCATGGCTGAAGTCTGCTTCCAGCTCCCTGAGTATTTTAGAAGGCATCTTATCAAGCAGCTAATCTCCACGTACCTCAGGCTCCTCGGTTAGAAGATCGTAACAGTGTTTACCAAGTTCAGGAGCCTTGCCTAAGGAAAGCAGCAGAAAGGCTAATCCTTGTCACAGTGATCGGGAGTGATATCTTTGCTTAACTGCAACAGCTGGATAGTCACACCATGCGTTTGCAAGGAGACAGTTCATCCTGTTTTGTGCTGCAGTATTTGTATTCGCGTGCTTCTTCACATGCAAGAAGAATGTTTTGCATCCTCCTTACAAAGAAGGAAGAAGTACAGAAAGACAGTTCCTACCATTTAGAGACAGAAGTCTTGTGGCAGAATATGAATTCTTGAGCCATTCTGAATTTCAGAACTCCTAAAAGCTTTAGCATTTAACCATTGAAATTCCAGATGTGAACAGAACTTCTGGAACAAAACTGTATAATCTGTGTTCTGTTTTATAGCGGCCCTGCCTGTACCCACAATTGCTGCAATAGATGGCTATGCACTGGGTGGTGGACTAGAACTGGCATTAGCTTGTGACCTTCGAGTAGCAGGTTTGTGTGTTGCCCAATATAGGAATCTTCTTGTATTTGGTGACTGTATTTTAAAGAGACCCTGCACAAGTGATAGCTGACTGGTGATGGAATCCAGAGAGAGAGGAACTTGCACAGTTTGGGAAATGAATAGATGTTTGTCCCAAACCTCTGACATTTAGTTACTAATGGGAAAGCTTAAAAAAGTAAAGCCTAGTTTTAGACAAGATTAGGATTATTTCAGAGAACTATTTCTTGGTAGAATTAAATAGTTACTATCCTGTAATATTGTATCAGCACTCTGGCTAGATCGAACCTTCCCTACTTAAATCAGTCTGGAGTGGAAGACTTGTTCTTTTGTTTCCATTCTTCCATGTTTCATCTAGAATGGACCCAAGGTTCATTTTTCTAGATGAAATGGCTACATTAGGAGTAAGTAGCCAATACTACACATCCCTCAGCTGACTGGAGATGGCTGTTGCTAAGCACTGTAGTATTCAGACTTTCCAGCTTCCTGAAGAAATAGTTCCAGCTCAGTATTGGCAGGTTGTAGTTCCATTAATCAGTTCACTATGGAAAATCTGTGGTTACAAAGATCAGAAAGTACCTAAACCTTGTATTTATTTTTTTTTAACAAACAGCTTCATCAGCTAAAATGGGCCTTATTGAGACCACAAGGGGGCTTCTCCCTGGAGCAGGTAACCTTCATTAAGTCTTCAGTCTCTTACCTTCTCAGCCATATAGTAAGTATTTTACCATTAGAGCACTTGAAGTGTTTTGACTGTGAATTAGAAGCAGCATCTTACAGTGACCCAAAAGATCTGTGAACAAAGAATTCTGTTCCAAGCCCTGTCTTGGACTTGCTATGAATTTAGGAAAGTCCATTTACTTTTTCCTGTTTATCACAATACTCAGAGATGCTCAAGCCTTTCAGATGCCTTGCAGAATGTTGACGTTCTCAGCTAGCAGTTCTTACAGAAACACAAACCTTGTTGTGTAAGAAGACAAAATACTGTTGTTTGGGGGTATTTCTCAGAAATGGATAATGGTGGTTTTGCTATTGTAAGGTGGAACTCAGCGCCTGCCCAGATGTGTTGGAATAGGTCTTGCAAAAGAACTCATTTTCACTGGTAGACAGATTGATGGACAACAAGCTGCCTCAATTGGATTAGTAAATCACACTGTGCCACAAAACAACGGAGGAGATGCAGCTTACCAGAGAGCATTGACTTTGGCTAAAGAAATCCTTCCTCAGGTCAGTGCATTGTACTAGTAGTCAGTGTAAAGGCAACTCTTGCTTCCTGAAATTCAGTTCTTTGAAATACAAGAGCCTTGGTTCCTGCAGGTCTCTTAACTCTGTCCTTTTTGTGAGTGTAGTTTCTGTAGGAACAAGCATTAACATCCAGCTGCTTAACCCATAGGACAGTTTTACTTCCTAGCTGTGGTTACGCAGAGCTGCAGAGCACACCAACAGCTTGCACTGCAAACTTCTATATGCAAAAAAGTCCTTTGGTGCTAGGAAAACAATGCAGCAGCTACACCATTATGAACGGATGTGGCTTTATTTTTCAATGTTTGTTGTGGTTTGGCTTAGTTGATTGGTTTTTGTCTTGTTTTCAATAAAGGCTCCATTTGCTGTGAAAATGGGAAAACAGGCAATAAACAGAGGAATGGAGGTAACTTACTTTTCTTTCAAATACTGAGGTGAATGAAGAGACAGATGAGGTATAATCCATACCTTGACAAGACACTGAAAACCTTTCCAGGGGTTTTAAAGACTTTTATTCTTTAAAAACAAAATTGATGTGGCAGAATTTCCCTTTTTAGACAGATGTTAACACCATTGTTCTAATACAGGAGAGAAGGTCCCTCACTAGGAGAGAATGGTTATTGATTTGAGGGTTATGAAGTGTTTTTAGGGTGATGCTTCAGCCAAAACTCACTCCTGCCCTCTCATCCCCAGGTTGACATTGCATCAGGGATGGCTATTGAGGGGATGTGCTACGCCCAGGTAGGTTGGTTACCTTCATAATGCATTCCTGAAAGGAACAAATGTATATTTCCTAAAGCCAGCTATTCACATCATCCCTCTGCATAAGGGAACACTAACAGCTAAATCTGAAACTTTGAGAACATACTTGAATGCCGATCCAGATCTCTGTTTTGGAATGTTGTTTTGTCATGCATAGCTGCTTCTCTCAGCCCTTCCTTAAATCCTCCTTTGTCTGAAGTAATTGTGCTGTTTTGGTTTCACCAATGTTAATGATAGGATAAGTCTTACAAATGGTTTTAAACTAAATCCAGATTTCTCCTGTAGTCACTCTTTTTGACAAGTTCTGAGAGCATGCACCTTTCTTAGCTAATGGAACAATGTACCTGTTATGCCTCTCTGTGTGCTTTAAGATGGTAAAGCATTAAACTTATGGAAAACTTGTTTTCCTCTTTAGGTCTCTGGTCTATGGCCTTTGTCTTAGGTGCTTTGTTTGTGATTTACACTACAACCCAGTCTCTTATTCACCTAATTGCAAAACATGAAAGGTAGCAGTTAATGTATCACTGAAGGAAAAGCAGTCTTGAACTACTACTGCCAAATTAATCAGTACTTAAAAACACATCAGACTTATCAATGAAAAACATACCTTTTTTTTCCCTTACATGTAGAACATTCCCACAAGAGACCGGCAGGAGGGGATGGCTGCCTTCAGGGAGAAACGACCACCTCGGTTTATTGGCAAATAACATTTCCTAGCTTCCCCTTGGTCCTTTGAGAGTAAAGGAGGACTGAAGAGGATCCACTGAGTTCTTAGGATTATTTTTATGATTGCATTCTGTGTACTTAGTTCCTTGCCTTGGACTGCATTTTTGAATATTCCACTGGCTCACTTTGCTGTAAGAATTCCCAAATAAAGCATTAACTTTGTACAGCTGACCTTTTTAAAGTGCATACATCTTAAGGCAGTGGTTAGGGCTCTCAAACAGATGTCAAGGAAGGAGAAAGTAGATGTTTTGGCTCGATGTAAGCAAAGTAAAAAGGATGAAAAGAAAGTAGTGAAACATGCTCCGTCTAAACACAGATAGGAGAAAAAATTACTCTGAAGAGAGTTAACTTACAAAGGAAAAAAAAACCCTTCCTAAAGCTGCTTCCCATTCATTATCAGTGCTCTTCCAGTGAATCAAACAGAACAAGCTGTATTAACACAGAGCAATGGTGATTTACCCCAGATCTATTGTGAATAGTGCAAAGCACTATTCAACTACCACTCCAGGCAGCTGAACTTGGGTCTCTTTGGTATCAGTGCTCGGGAAAATGTATGACCTTGTATGTGTATGTATATATATGGTCAGCAGATCACTCTATGCATGTCACCACTCTACCATCCTGTAGTTTCCTCTGTTGCCTGATTGGAAGCTGAAGTTACTTTCTCCTGCTTAGAGATCCTCCAGCACTGAGACATGCCGCATAGTTCAACTCTGCAGCTTCTCACTTCCCTAGACTGGAGCTTTCAAGCAAAAGTGAATTGGTAGAGCTAGAGAAATACATTTTTAGTAAATATATCATAGATCATCAAATATATATCTGATAAGAAGTAGCTTGCCACAGTGGAACTGGGCATCACTGCCTAGTATGACTTCTTGCCCAGGGAGGTTGTGAGTGCTCCATCCCTGGCAGTGTTCAAAGCCAGGTTGGACAAAGCCTTGGGTGACATGGTTTAGTGTGAGGTGTCCCTGCCCAGGGGGTTGGAACTGGATGATCTTAAGGCTCCTTTCCAACCCTAACTATTCTGTAACAGTCTCAAACCAAAACAATTTCCTTTGTGCCAAAAGTTAACCTTCCAAGATTACATAGGAAACTTGTGTATGTATAAAGATCTGCAAAGATAAAGCAGAGTCAGGATCTTCAACCTTCAAAACAAAAGATGTCAAATGCCACAGGTGAAATGTAAGAGTTTAAAAGTCACTTCCAGAAGTACCCTACCCTGGCAGGAATTCCTAAAGGCTGCACAGGAATGTGAAGAGATCTTCCTATCAATTTAGTGGATTTATACATACTTTTCAGCTTAAGAGAATGCTGCTCACTGCTTGAAGTATGGGGGAGCAAAACAAGGAGGGTATGGAGAATCATTTACAATCTCTGTACTTGCTGGTTGCAGAACTTCATGAAGTGGCAGCTTCACCATCTGACTGAGACTGTATCACATTCATATTGAGCTGCATCTAGCTGAAGACTTCCCTTGACACACACACACAGTTTTAGTTAAGATGCTGCAGCAAGTTCTCCTGTTACTAGGAAAAAAACAATACTGTAAGGAGAGTTGTCATCTTTATTTTAAAATCTTGTAGCAATTGATTTATTTTCATTCTATTAACACCAATTTTGACCAGTTTTGAGTGCCATTTCATGTAACGGAAAGTTCATAGCAGAAGTCCTATAGCAGACAGCTCAGAAGGGTGGTAGGTAAAGGCTTGCAGGCCCAATTTCATTTTTTAAACCACCCTTGTACAACCAAATCAAGAAAATTGTATATAACCAGATACACACATCAAAATTACGCAGGCCAAATTATACTTTCCTACAAAAAGCAGTTCCACAACATTGATTAAATTACTGGATCAGTACCTTTTGAAGTTACTGAAATACACAATAACTAGATTATTGAAGACTAGAGGTGATGTTTTTATTTGAAGGATGGGGGCTGGGAGAAGGAAGGAGTTAAAAATAGCAAAATAATGATCATCGTGAAGCAGCCATCCCTGCAAATAAACTACCAAACATGTTTTCTTTTTCGATTCATTACTAATTATTTACAGAAGTGTCTCTGAATATCAGTCAGTTGCCATGGAAATATGGAGACTAACCAGATAAACAAAAACAATACCTGAAATTAAACTGAATTTGAATGGACATGCAGTTTGCTTCCATCACTTGCATTTTATCAGGCATCTGTATGCTGTGCAATATGTTTCATTCAACACATCACTGAAACCCGTAGAAAGAAAGAAGTTGTCACAATTAGCATCTTCATGTAAAATTACACACGCCACAAAAAGCAATTGACACAGGGCTTACATAGAACATTGGGTGGTATTTTGCATTGTGATGACTTGGAAATATAATTCACTGCACAATACTGACAGAATATTTACAGAAAACAACAGAGCGATCATTAGTCTTATAAATAAGGTGACCAAATATCCTGGGCCTCTTACAAAGACATGCAATCCCCTTCATGATGAAGACAAGTCAGTATTTTGCTCTAATGAGCCTTCTCCTTTCCCTATCAGTATTCTGAAAATAAAAGATACCACACACACCAACAAAACCTCCTTCTTGTTATCAAATCTAAAATCTCAAGCTTATCTCATCCTTTCAGTATTGTCTCATTTTAATCCTGTTTCTATTGCTTTACTTTAGCAGGTTTCCCCTTTCCCTGACGCAATGCCGGTCCTCACCTTGGTAAGAGCAGGGAGGGCTCAGGAGAGCTGAACTGTGAAGAGGCATTGTTCTAGCAGTCAGGAAAACAAAAGAACACAGCTTGCAGGCAAAAGGAAAAGGAAGTTGAAGACCCTACTTGTGTTTAGAAGGGTTATGAGACAATGTACATATTGGTTGCCTTAGTTAGACGGCTCTTGTAACCTGCATGCATGTACCTTTGTTTTAATGTGTAAAAGTGTTGAATTGCACAACCACACACAGTTCTATTCAAACACCAAACTGGTAAACAGTGTTATGAAGAGCAGTCATAGGGATGAAATAACTTTCTCTCCCAGAGGTCACAAACCAAGATATTCCTAGAAGCTTTATTCCAGATCTGTACAAGTCCCTGTCTTTGTAGGCAGCAGTAATCCCAGAAGTGTGACCAGCTCAAGCAGTGACCCTTTACATGTTGCATATGCGGTTGCCATTAAAGTTGACATTCACCGTTACCGTACATGGCTCTGGGTACCACAATTATTGGCAAATCACTTTAATGGTGACCACAGTGTTACAAGTTACTCCAACTACACACACATCAGAAAGGATTATTACAGAGACAATACTTTATACTCCTATACCTGCAGCATTCAGTTTGGTTTGTTCTGTTGTTGTTTTCTACAGGGCGGTGGTCTCCCATGACGCATGATGTGTTTTTCCAAACTATCTAGGATAGCAATAGCAATCCTTTGGACGTGTGGATCAGTCTGGACGTTTTCCTTGATGTTGTACAGATGCTGTAAACCACCTTCTTCAATTAACATGCTGCAGTATCTGGCAGCTGTAATAAGATTTAAAAAAGGGAATTAAAAACCATTATCTAGGGTAAATGTAGTAGATGCTGGAAACATTTAGGACACTCCCTAAAGCATCTGCAGAAATGCATTTGTACTTTACCAAGTGACAAGAGAACAACAGAGGTGGTTGGACATGACTCTAGTCATAATCGGTGTGCTTCCATGTCTGTCTTAGCAGACTGAAAAGTGCCCTCTAATATGCATAGTATTTCCTCCCTCCATTCACCTCCTTTACAGGTATTTCAAGTGCATATACATGTTATTTTAAAATACTACAGAATCTATGAGTATCCAGGTAAAAATATCACCTTCACCCAAAACACTGGTACAAAAGTTACCAGAAACTGGTTTCAGATACATCACATCGCTTGAATAGGCTTATGTGAGCAAACAGGATCTGGTTCCTCCAAAACCAGTTTGCCAAACGCTACTGATGGTGCCCTTCAATTAGTTTGAAGTTGCTATGAATGCCTTTTCAGGGATAAAATAATACTTTTCTTTCCAGTTTCATTATTGATTGTATGAAGTTGAAAGCATACCTACATCAGCTCCAGTGTTATGTGCGGGGTCCAGGTATAAAAAGAGCTATACATTTAATGTAACTTGCAAGCTTCAGAAGTTGTTACATAAAGGTCAGGAGGACTGTAATGCAATCCACAGAGCGTTACCTCAGATGTGCCCTATTTCACCATTCATCTCGGTGAAGCAACACCAGAGTTGTTTAAATGTTAACATTGAGCGTTTCACTGGGGATCACATCTACTGCAGTGCTACTAATATTTTTGTTAATTTAGCTCATATCATACAGAGAAACAGCAGAAGGAGAAGAAATAAACAAGAAGAATCAATCCCATTAACTCCAGACTCCTTCTCACCTCCAGCTAAAAAGAGGAAGTCAAAACAAATTGCATCCCCTCTCCAGGACAAAAAGTTTTCTTGGTGCCAAGCATCAAATAAATGTATTTCACAATTAAATGTATTTGCCCTCAGTAGTTTATTACATTTGGTTTCTCTGCAACTTTGTCCAGAAGCTTCTGGCACCAACTACCATCAGAACTTAACTTCCCAAATACCATCCTGATCTCAAATCAGCAGCACACAGAGTGCTTCCAGCCTCCCCATTCTACACAGCAGTTACTATCAGCACAAACCTCTGTAGCACATTGAAAGCTCAGAGGTTACAACACCACAAAATAGGTGCTAAAAATAAATAGAACATATATGAGGCCAAAAGTGAAATTACAGGATCTTAACCAAAAACTGTTACCCAGGGCCTGACCAGTACAACAGCTTTGTCAGAACAGTCCTACTTCAAGATGGGAAAAGTCCTCACAGTACTTTGCACTTAGGTGCAATTATATAACATGCCATGTTTTTGTTTGATCCCAAATAGATGTCTTCTCATTGTAGAAATAATGGTTTATGGGACAGGGATTAACAAGCATAAATATACTGCTGTCAGGAAGATTAAAACAGCGGGCACAGAAAATACTTCTAATACTTCAGAGCAAAGCTGCTTTTTGTCTGGTAGGAGTTCATGACAATATACACATTCATATCATACCAACTTAATGTCAAAACCAAGGAAAGGGCATGAAAAGCCAGGAAGGTTTATTCACTCCTACATTTAGGTAGTGTTCGGGGGGTTTATTTCTTTTCCCAACGTTTGGGCATTTCATCACATACCCCCAAATCATTTTACAAACAAGACATTGGTGTTCGCATTGTGCAGATAGGAGAGACAAATCAAGAAACTGAGTTTCATGTAGTAGCAAGTTATTGCGAAAAGGTGATTAGCAATGAGGATTACCTAAAACTTGTGTTCTGATAGGGAAGAGATCACTAACTACTGTAACCATTGCTCTTAAAAGAAATTCGATGCCCATTATTAATATTTACATTTCTGAGTTAAAACGCTTTGCAAGCCAAAAACTTAGTTAATCTTAACACATGTCCACAGTTTGGAATGAACACTGTGCATTTAACAGTAAAATTCCAGTCAATAAGAAGGATATAAAGAAATTCTGTTACTTTCCTCCCCTACCCCATTTAGCCAAGGCCTAAATGTAGTTTTCCCAGAGGATTAGGAGTGAATACCCTAGGAATTGTCATTCTTTCCCATTTAAGGCTAGTGAACAATATACAAATTTTAAGGGTGATATTATCTTAATACATACGATTTTTGCTGCAGACGTGTTGCATGGCCCACACTGCCCATAACTGGACACCAGGTGTCATGAAGCAGCCAAGTAGTGGAAAAAATGGATTAAAAGACCTGTAAGAAAAGGAGAACAGCAACTTACTTTACTACTAGGTACTGCTTCAGAGGCCACATGTAGTCTATGCATTCAGCTACAGGTTTAACTAGGACAAACAGTTGATAAACTACTTTTAGATGCAGCAGGCAAGCCTTTTAATGTTTAAGGCAATTACTAGTTAAAATCATATACAGTGAGTTAAAATCATACACTAGTTAAAATCATCTGCTTTACCATAGCATTTGGATGCCTCCTGCTTCTTAAAGCCAGAAGTAAAGCCAGTGGAAATTATAAAGACTAGATGGGCAGTAATTAACTAATTGTACTTTCTGGCCTCAAGCTTCTTTATCTAGGACAGATAGTGCTAACCTAGAGCTTGCCAGCACAGCTTTACTGGTTAGTCTTAGTGTCTGAATCGTTTAGGCATGCAGCTGAGTATCTTTACTAGGAATGCAGCAGAATAACACTATGTTTGTTTTTTACAGGAGTCCTTAACTTTCTTTGGTCACAAAGGGAACATTAACACACTGTGTATTTTAAGCCAATAGGCATTTTTCCACTGGACAAAACCCATGGCTGGCCAGTAGTTCACTCTGCTTTGGGAAAAAGTTTTAAATCTGCTTCATTGTATTTTCCAAACTCTAAATGAAGATAATAGTTACCTGTAAGCCACCATCTCACACTCTGGGGTTGGCCAATTCAAGATTGCAGAATGCTGCAAAACACAGAACCAAGAACACTCATTGTTAAATACAAACACTGAAAAAAGTACAGAAGAGTATGATAAAATTCACCATCATTTCTGTACCAGCTGTTCAAGGAGAGATGTCCTCTGGCTGCGGCTTAATGTCCAGGCCTGCTCTCCTCGAGATATCAAATGAGCAATAATCCCTGCTGCAAAGTAGCTAACTTCCACCTCCACACTATGCAATAATTTACTGATGTGGTCTATAAAGTCCTTCCACATTAATTCAGAATGGAGTTCTTTAACTTCAGCTATGTTATTCTGGAGGGGGGAAACGAAAAGAGAAAATATCAACAGAAAGAATATGATACGAGTGAGATAAATATTTAAGTTGAACTACATTGTGTGAGTAAACACCAGGATGAGGTCTTGATACATCCAGGTGACCACCAAATGCCAATACACTAATTTTGCTTTTGAACACTTTTTCAGTCTAGTGTAGGAATTTACCCCAAAACAAAGAGGTTTTTCTCATTAGTAATTTAGGCCGTTAGCATGCAGACTACACTGAACTAAAGGCTAGATTTAACAGTCTCAAACACAATTTCAGCAGTGCACAATTCTGAATTCCACTGATTTTCAACCTACGCTTTGCATTTGGACTCATCTGAAGCTTCACTCTGTCCTTTCTTAAAAGCTCTTTTTGTTTCCTGTAACCATCGATGTGAATATAACTAGTGCTATTGGAGAACTGGTATAACAATCAAAACCAAATGTCAGTTGTGATTAATGGGCACTATAAAGATTAAAGAACGTAAAAATACTGGGCAAGTTTTCTTTTTTCATCTCACCAGAAGTCCAAGAACTTTCTGTTGGATGGATGATTCCGATGGGAAAGACTGTAGAAAAAAGAAAAACTATAGGTAACCATTTATATTTACTATTGAAACAATGTTAACTATAGAGTTATGTTGATAACCCACCACCAGAACTGTACTCCTTACCTCTAAGACTCTCATGAAAAGTTCTAGCCCTTGATTTTCAATGAAGTGCCGACATGTTGTTGGTGATTCATCAGTGAGGTTCCAAAGTGCACTCAGTGTGAACTTGAGGGTAGTGTCTACGAGATTCTGATTTGTTTTCTGTTTAACTATTTGTAGAAGTTGCTGAAAAAAGAACCAAACACAAAAAAAACCCAGTTATGATTGCATACAAAAAAAAAAAATGTATTAGCTCCTCCGCTTCTTTCTGCACTGACTGGGGTAATGCATAGCAAAGATCTACAAGTTTAGGGTCAAGGCATACAAAACCAAAACAGCTATTAAACTTTTTACCTCTCCTTTGAACGTGGTTGCCTGCTAGATGAATTCCTTTGTTTTCATCATAATTACACACGTAGTACTATTATGGATGGCACAAAGCCATCCACAGAACTCTGGATTCCACATGAACATTGACAGAACTAACCATTTACTTCAAATATTCTCTTTTTGAGTATCTTTTATCTGACAAATTAAGAGATCTCTTGCTATTTTACTTGGACTTGTGTCCAATTTCCCCCCTTCAGTTTCTTTTCGTCTATGCCAATATGTCTTGTTGCTACTGTCGCTGATATTATCTCAAACAAATTCTCTAGGCTTTTCCTTCTGAGCAGCTTTCCAATGAATACAGGCTAATGTGTTCTGAAGAGCTCTATCTCCTTATGCACCTTTAGGAATACTGTTCGCCTGAATAGCTGGAGAGGATGGTATTTCTGACTGTCAGGAAAGCATCTGACTTACCCTAACAATGAAGAGTTCTGCGCCAAGCTGAGCTGTTTGCTCTGTTGAAAGCTGTAAACAAATATAACCACATCAACAATTTTGTCTAGATTTTAGAAATATTACCCTATAATCACAAGCTTGTATTTTGTACCTTTGCAGCAAGAATGGAAATTATGGCTACAGCCATCCTTTGCATGTTTTGATCTTCATGATTACACAGCCACTGCATAACAAGTTTGGCTGCTTCAAACCTGGAAGTTAAGAATAATGTTAGTTTTCAGAAGCCTCAGTAGTCCCAGTAAAAGAGAGAGGTACAGAGACAACATATCAGATAGAAGTGCATACAAGACAAAAGAAACTGGAAGTATTATGTCTTGTACCAAAACAAAGTAGAAGTAGACCATGAAATTACAGGTACTGCATGAGCCTCAGTCAGCTCCAAGTTGTCTTTGGGTCTCTTCTAATTATACATCAAAGTGCACAGGAAATACTTCCAAAGAAGGGGGAAAAATCTGGCACAATCTTCTGAAGCATCAGACCAGCACGCTTCAAAGCATTTAGGCAATACGTTTAAGCAGAAAAATCTTTACAGAAAGCAATCCCATATTCCTCAGAGAAATCCTGACTTGTGTTACACACAATTAGTGACAGACCCATCCAGGTGAAGTAAAAAATACCTGAATACCAAAGGAGTTTCAGACCTATAATCAATTGTAAATTACAGGCCCAAACCAATATAGGCCAGACAAATCCAGCACACTGGAATGACTTAAACTGAGCAAAACTGAGACCAGAAACAAACCTTCCCAAAGAGCAATAACAAAGCAAGAATATTGCGCAATGCTACAACTTGCTGTAACTGACATATAAAACTTGCCTGTTAAATGGAACATCCTGAAGGATTCTGTCACTGCATAGTGAAAGAAGGCAATTCTTTTGTAGCTGTGAGGAAAAAGAATTACTTCATCAGATACATACGTATTTCAAGAGTATTTTTGCGCTATGAATCATTACATGTATTTCCATGAGGTCATGGGATGTGGAGACACCTTTTAAGATCCAAAAGAGACAGGGAATCTTACAGAAAATAAAGAAACGTTGTCTGTTACCTGTTGATGGTTTGGGAAGTGTTCCATGGCTTTCAGAAGCAAGTGAGTGACATCAGCCAGAAGTCGCACAGGCATACCCGCTGCTAAATCTTGCTTGGTGAGATTAAAGACACACGCACTTGCTGCTAACTGCACAGGCAAGTTGAGGGGGTGATTTCTCATTCCAATAACCACAAGCTGAAACGCAAGAGTTTTGCCCACGTTAGTTCCTTGACATTTGCGCACATACCCCAAGAGCGATCCACTGTTGCTTGAGGCCGCAATGACTCACAGCACCCAATTTCTGCCTCTTCTCCCTTTCACTTAAGGGAAAAATCCATCTGGTGTGATTTTAGATCTCAGGAGGAACACTCCTTCTGCTAAGTGATGCAAAGCTGACGATTTCTGTTTCTTCGAGTCCTTTTGCACAGGTTATGGCAGCCTGTCAAAAGAGAGGCTGCATGGAATGCAAGAGATTCCTAGAAAGATCCAGGGTTTGCTATACACACACTGGGATAAAAACAACACCAAACCCTTTCAGAGGTAAATGAGGTAGGACAGTTTCTGCAGTGTAATGGTAATGATGTAGTTGCTTGTTGTTTGGAGACCAGCAATCTCAGATCATATCCTAAGCTACTAGGTCAGGAGAGAGCTTTTGCAGCTTCTTCCTGAAGCTGAAAACATAATTTCAACTATGTATGCTGATTGGGATCTAACTTAAGAAAGTGTTTGGCGTACTGGCTATGGATTGCTGAAGTCTTTTTGATACTGAAGCCAGCAAATTCAAGGTCACTTGTTCAACAGGAAAGAGAATAGGAAAACAAAAATCATCTGTCCTACTGATGCTTCTTTTTATGATCACAGTAAAAATTAAACCATCTCTGGTATTCTACACATGGAAAGCCAATGCCTAGAATGGATTTCTAAAGAAATTTCTAGGATTTTCCAAGTCAGAGCACAATATAGAACAGTAGTGGTACTTATTCACTTGCTACCATAGTAGATGGTGACAGTGGAAAGAGGTATCACTGAATGTCTTCCTTATTGTTACGGTTTTATAAGCATCAGCAGAAGTCACTGTTGTACCTGGGGAATAAGACTAGACAGGGCTTTGATTTCACCCAGTACAGGTATGTTCTAAGGATAGAATTCAGCATCTGAAGAAGACTTCGTATCATCTTCAAAATTACATGGACAAAAATTCAGATGCTACTAAATTTAGATACTATACCTTAGTTCAGACCAATTTTACTTAACATAAAACAATGCAGGGCATCTTCTACTTCTCTGCTTTTTAAATAGTTGTTAATTTTTATCCATCATTACAATTCCAATTGTAAAAATCACATTCAAAAAAGGTAAAAGCTCATAAAATAGTTTATACCAGGGTTTGAGGGCTGGGCTCAGCTTAAGGAACAATGCATGACAATCACCCAAACTATGTTCTTTTACCTTTAAAATTTCAGGCTTAGTTTTTTCCATTACATGTGTCAGGCTGAATAAGTGAAAAAGTGCTTCTCTCACAAAGAAAGCCCGTTCACTGTAACGCTTCAGTGCTTCAGAAATCTGCGTTTCATTTGCTTCTCCTGACACCTATGAACAGAGAAATAATCTTTAGTTCCAGATGCGATCATTTTAGTTGATATTTGCTCTTAAAGTGCAAAGCTGCAGTTTCAAAGGTGGTAATATACTTAACCAGATCCATCGGTAACCCAATGATTATCAGGCCATCTTAATCCAGAGCTACACAATCTTCAAACATTCTTCATGAAGAAGAATCCACATTATAAGCAAAAAATAGGCTTCAGGTATGTCTTTAAGCAGAACTGTATGAAACTACTAAGTAAAAGCAGCACTTCATAACTAAAAGCTGCTTTTGATGCACTAAATGCCTAAAAGCGCTATTTGTAACTGAATGCTCTTGGAAATGCAGCTGATACACTGATGAAGATGGTATTTCAGCTGTAATTTTTTGGCTCTGGGTTCTAGCTCTGGCATTAAAAAAAGGTATTTCCATTCTTTGTCTACATCAAGTTTCCTGTAAGCTGTAACAATAGCTTGCCAGCACCCTATGGAAGAACTAAGTCATGCTCTCTGCAAAAGAGTTCTTAAACCCAGATTTCAGATACATATGAAAACAATGAGCTAAATTCAGTGAAGACTGCATAAGAAGCTATGAGCTGTTAACTAATATAAGCTTAAAGTCAGAATATTAAATCAGCAACAAGCTGCAAAATTTTCCACTTCCCAATCTGCTGTATTTTCCATTTAACTCCGTTTTATCTACTTGATAACTGTAAGTTGTACTGTTTGGTCCTCAGTCCTACTAGTTAACGAATCATTGCTGCAATCTCTGGGCTTTTTTAATTCTTAGGGAAGCATGCAGAACTTGTTCTACTTACTGTGCCACGTAAGGGAAGCAAATGCTCATAGATTAAAGCATCACATTCTGTGCATCCTGTATTGTATACATGTATTTTTAAACTTCCTAGATCAGGAGTATATAACAGCCTTGAGAGAACTGATACCATGTTGGATTTTGCTTTATGTTCTCTCCTGATTAGAACAAGGCAATCCTATTTACTGACATGTTTTGCGGCCAACTCGATGAAGGATTTCTGCTTGGGCTGCATGTTCTCAGCAGTAATGTCTGCCTCGTGTTCCATTTTCAAGGATTTTCTATAACCAAATTCCACAGGACCACTGGAAAGACAGCAATGTTTATTTTTGCTGTCTGCATGAGTGCTGTGTCCTGTGTATTCTTCAGCAGTACCTTAACTAAGCAGCTGAATATTGCTGAATATTTCAGTACAGTTACAAAAAGAAAGGAGAAACCCAAGTCACTGCCTACAGTCTCTTCTTTACACTCTTGACAGCTATGCCTTAAAGAAGTATTAAAAAATGCAAGCTACACTGCTAACTACACTGCTACAAGTCCATCATGATTTTCACATTACTAGAATCTTCTTCCTTCCTACCTTTTCATAGCACAGTCACTTGAATGAAACACATGTTCTAAATAGCAAGGATTACATTAAATTATTTTATCCAAACATGAGGTATCATTTCCTGATGCCATACATCACCACGCCAAATGGGAACTTTCCTTCAGCAACTGATGTCAACATTCATGCTGAGTCCTATCAGCTGTGACAACTCAAGACATGCTGACATTAACAACTGTCAAACGTTCCAGGACAAAAAGATCACACAACTGTGTAGCTGTGTTACCTCACTTACCTATAGCAAGAGCATTCTGCATTATAAAACTGAAGCGCAAAACTCAACTTGCATAAGAGACAGACTAAGCTGTGGATACACTATGCAAACTCTTCCTCATACCCTCTGCAGTTTCCATCATCCTCACGGCACAGCAGAAACCAAACCCCAGAGATGATTTACCACTGACAGGTCTAAGACATCCCTTTTTCTTCTTTAATTCTGACTCCTTCATAGCAAGAACAGGATAGGCTCATTGTCCAGTAAGTGCATGCATAATTTACAGAACAGGGAACAACATCTTGTTGCCTGGCACTAAAAGATAAATAAATGCAGTTTCAGCAAGCATCATCTCATCCTATGGGGCTAAGCAATTCAGGATTTGTTCAAGAAGAGGAAGTTTTTCATCCTAAGTAATTGCTTCTTACATGTTCAGCACCAAAAGACCTTTCAAGATGGGCAGAAGTATTGTAATAGGAAATAGAAGTGGTGATGGAGTGCAACAGCAGCTCAGTTACTAAGTTTTATTATATCTGCTGTGTTAATCACAAACTGCTCAAAGCTCATGCAGATTCTACCTCCACCTCTTACATACTGCTACTGTGCTGCAATCAGAGAGTATTATTCCAGTAAATGACTTCAGACTAGACAAGGTTCAGCTCTCTTAGATCTGCCATGTTAAATAAAGACCTGGGGCTCACTGAAAAGGCACAGAAAAGAGATGTTTCTTACAATAGTATTATGTAAATTTAGCATTATCCATGCCAGAACCAAGTAGGAATTTGACATAAAAGTCAGTAGTTACAATTTTAACAGTCAAAAAAGTTACAGTTAAAAAATCCCACTACAGCCTCCTTCTGAAACACCCACATACATTTGTTACAAACGATTAGCTCTCTCTTTCCTGCACACTGTAATTTTTCAGGAAAATTAATTCCCCCACTTAACCTTTAGGTTTCCTTCTCCCGTTAGGAATTCCGAGTAGCCAGCGTCAGTAGCAAGCAATCCTACAAACTGCATTGTGGGTCGCTGCTGAATAAATGCTTCTACAGCTTTATCTGTCACATGTTTTCTTCCAGAAATGTCCAAAGACACAAGGTTAGGCAAGATGTCTTTCTGTTCCAGTAAACGAAGAGCTATGTCTGATGTGAACTGTTTGTCATCTGAAATATCAAGGTGATTCAGGTATTTTAGTTCTCTTATTACATCCAGAATCTGGGTTGTGGTCATTTTCAAGCATTTCAGGTGGTGCATGGTCAAAGACTTGAGTCGGTCTTTGCAGGTAAGAAGTGCTGTTATGTCAGTGACAGAGGTGTTCGATATATCTAGACTTTCTAATCTAGGAAGTGAAGCAACATCTGCCAAGTCCTCATTGTAGAACAGAACATTGGTAATACTCAGTGCACGAAGCCCAGACAACTGGCTGAAGCACCTCTCATATGGGTCTTCTAAAGAAAGAGTTAGTGAGTTCAGCACTAGGCACTGCAGATTTTGTTGGATCCATTTATTGCTGCCAAGTCCACTTATAATGTCTGTGATGGTTATATCTGCATTCACCCCAGTAGCATCAAGTTCCACCAGCTTGTGATGGCAGAATGCTTTCCGGAAAGCCACAGCAGAGATTTTTGCCTTTCGGATACAGGCTCGTTTCAAACGCATCTGGTTGCCTCGGAAGATGCCCACAGTTCCATCATTGAGAAGCCCTGTTGGAAAACAGCATTAGTGTTTGGTTTCAATGGTACAAAACATCACTTCAAGGGTACAAAGTGTGTATTTGAGATTCCACTTTTAAGACTATGATCTCACCTTCAGTATTTTCCAGGTTTAAGACTAGGACAGATAAATGAAGATGTAGTATGCACACATTACCTGTTTGGTTCAGAACATGGAATGTGCAATAAATAAAATGTGGATATGATTCCGAAGTATTCCGCCTGCTGCCTGCCTTTCTGGCTTTTCTCACTGAACCAGTTAGAAATGTGCTAAACCCAAGATTTCAACATTTCTGAAAGTTACTCTTCCCTAGTCAACCTCAAAATAGTATCACAGCAATGAATGACCAGCCCTCATCTTGCTTTAACTCAATTGACTAATTCAACATTTGATTGTATTCATAAGTAGAATCAATAAACTAAACTGAGATAAACTGAGATAATTAAGGTCTATATATCCCTCATGAAGAAGGTAGGAGTCTTGCTCAGGAACAAGCTGAATGTGAGAAAGAATCCTAAGAACTGATTCAAAGACTACTAGGAAAGGGTGGGAAGGAGAGAAAGACAGCAATGAAAAAAGGAAATGCAACAATCTTGTTTGACATTATCTTTTTGCTCTGTATCAAGAATTCTGCTTTTTTTTTCTAGCATATTGGCAACATCCTAACTGAAATAATACTTTTAGTTCCCTGCACAGGATTATCCCAAAATGTATTGAGGGCACCAAGATTTTTTACTCATATCTTCTCAACAGAAGGATTATTGCTTTATAAAAAGGCATGGGAGAAGGGTGAGATTGCACAAGCATTCACACAGAAAGAATAAGAAGAACATGTCTCTCTAGTTTCAATCTAGAGGGTTATGTCAACAGCCCTGGTTTTATCACCCATCTTCAAGCATTCCAAACATAGAAAAGAACTGAAAATGCAATACAGTTGAATAAAAGCGTAATTTCCACTGTAGTTTGGATTTAAGTCCCAAGCTAGCAATTTTCTCTGTGACAAAGGCAAATTAACACTGAGATTTGAAGACCTTGCCAAAGAGCAAACCATGTAGGTATTTCTGACAAAGTAGCTGGGGCATTCTTCTTTTGCAGAGAGAGCAAAACTATGGGGTGAAACAACTGGTACCCAGCAGAACAAATTATCACTATTTACTTTATTAAGTTTGTTAAAATATTGCTAAATTGCTTCTCTTTTTTTTTT